>CAUYQU010033263.1:0-35533 GCA_963574635.1 Cheracebus regulus
CTGCTTATTTGTTATTTTCATCCCCTATTCCTTCCTGTCTCCATTGTTAAGCACAATTATTGGCATAAAAGAGGTTTTTAATACCAATTTTTAGACTGCATTCTAGCCTGGGCAATAAAACAAGAATCCCATTCTCTCTCCCTCTTTCTCGTCCTCTTTTTCTCTCTTTCATTCTTTTTCTTTCTTTTGCTGTTTCTTTCTTTCTCCTTTTCTCTCTTTTTCTAATATATATATATATATATATATATGTTGCTCAAAGACTTGAATCTGAAGATCTCAGAGGATCCACACTACCAAGATATTTTTTTGATTCCATGACCTGCTTGGGTTGGTCTTTGATGTAACTTGTGGACAGAATGAGGATGATGCTGGTGCAGATCCCTTCTGACCCTAGGAAGTATCTAGAGTGTGTTGCCATGGAAAGAGCATGGACTTCAAATATGTAAGGAATGTGCCTACTCCTTAGTGGCATGGTCTTTGGGCAAGTCATTTAATATCTTCTAATACGTATAATGATAGTGACAGTAATTCTTATTACATTGGATTGGGGAATATGGAAACTAAATAAAATGTAAAGTTCCTGGCACACAATGGGCATTCAGTAAAAGTTCACTCCTTTTTTTTTTGAGATGGAGTCTCCCTCTGTTGCCAGGCTGGAGTGCAGTGATGCGATCTCAGCTCACCACAACCTCTGACTCCCTGGTTCAAGGGATTCTCCTGCCTCAGCCTCCTGAGTAGCTGAGATTACAGGCACATACCACTACGCCTAGCTAATTTTTGTATTTTTAGTCGAGACAGGGTTTCACCATGTTGGCCAGGATGGTCTCGATTTCCTGACCTCGTGATCCGCCCACCTCAGCCTCCCTGTGCTGGGATTACAGGCATGAACCACCGTGCCTGGCCAAAGAGGAGCAAGCCTTTTGAATTAGAGAGACCTGGGTTCAAATTCTGACTTTACTCTGGCTAGCTATATGATTCTCAACTAGACAGACGGTTGTTACAGGAGGACAGGGACCATGTCTCTCCTTATTCCTGCTGAATCTACAGTGTCCTTAATAGACATTCAGTACATTGTAAATTATTTAAATTATCTGAGTCTGAATTTTTTAAATTGAGATAATAAAATATATAGTACAAGGCTACTGTAAGGATCAAATAATATACATAAAACAACTCAATGCCTGGCCCATAGTAAGTGTTCAGTAATAATAATAATTGCAGGTAATTTTTATTAAGTACTGACCACATGGCAGTCACTATGCTAAACTCTCTGCAGCCTGGGTGACAGAGTGAGACCCTGTTTCAAAAAAATAAATAATAAAAAAATAAATTCTCTGGATATGTTGAGTCATCTGATTTGCAAAACCTTCTGTTCCCATTTTACAGGTAAATAAACTGAACCTATATTTTTATTATAATTGTCAGAAGTACTTGATGCCAATTTGGGCCCCATGACTTGTGAATCCAGCTCTTCCTGTTCTTAATGTTTCGGACTCTCGAGGCATCTAGTTCAGGTTCCATTATATGATAGCTTCTCTTTTTCTTTTTTATATTATTAGGAAAAAATAAACATTTATTTCTTTAAAACACAATGAAGACATTTCTCCCAGTCGTCTTCCTTCTGCCATGATGTCCAGAGAGTGAGGTTAGGCTGTCTGAGGTTCTGTTGCCTGGCAGGAACCCTTTAATTCAAAGATGGCCAACAACTCAATGAGTCAGCCGGCCTTTGCTCTCTCCTGGCTGAGCTGAAGCAGGAAACACGGGCCTCCCAGCTCCCGTTGTTCTTTCCCTGAGTTGCCTGCTGCCATCTGCTGGCCATATTAAGTTAAATTTATCATCACATTGATGTTTTCCTAGTTTCTAAATGAGGTTCCAGCTGCTTCTCAGTACTGCTTTCTGAGTCATCTTCAGGGGCAACCTAGGGGGCAGTGTTAGCAAACAGGACCACCTGGCAAGTTTCAGGCTAAGGCACTCAGGCAAAGGCGGCTCGAGCCTAATTTCCATTCAGGAACAAGGGCCTCAATGGTCAAATCAGAAACACTCTCATACCATTATCTCCCATCCTACAAATGTGCCATCTTGTCCAGCCTCACGTTGCATGTCCCCTGCCCGTCTCCCACCCATTGCTCTGACATCCTTTATCCATTAGGCTTGCACAAGACTCGTATTACCATGATAATCATCCACTTAAAAATTTTTTTTGGAAATAGTTCTACATAAAAAAGTTAGAAGAATAGTACAAGAATTCCCTTGATCCTTCTCCAGAATCTGTTTAAAAATGTTCAGTTGTCTCAGTAGTTCCTTTGTAGCAGAGAATCAGTCCAGGGTCACACATTGCTCCAGTTGTCATTTTTTTTTGTTTTTAGCATCTTTCAATTTGTAAATTTCTACCCTATCCTTGACCTTCATAACTTTGACATTTTAAAAAGTTACATGCCAGGCATTTTGTAAAATGTCTCTCATTTTACATTGGGCTTGTCTGATGTGGTCTTATGTCTCAGTTTATGCTTTTTTTTTTTTGCTAAAATATAACAGATGCTGTGGCTTTTCATTACACCTTATCTGGTAGTACACCCTATTGGCCTGTTTCTGATGGTGTTAATTTTGGTCACTTTCACTAAGATAGTATCTGTCAGATTTGTCCACTGTGAAGTTACTTTTTTTTTCTCTTGTAATGATGTTAGTTTCCTGTTGCTTCTGCAACAAATTACCACAAACTTAGTGACTTAAAACAACACACTTTTAATAATCCTACAGTTCTGAAGGTCCTAAGTCTGAAAGGAGTCCCACTGGGCTACAATCAAGGTGTCAGCAGGGATGCGTTCCTTCTGGAGGCTCTAGAAGAGAATCTATTTCCCTGTTTTCTATTCCTTGGCCCCTTCTGCCATTCTCAAAGCTAGCAGTGTCGCAGCTTCAAATCTTTGTCGGACTCTGACCCCTGTTTCCACCATCTCATCTTCTCTGATTCTCTTGCTGCTCTCTTTCACTCACAAGGGCCCTTGTGATTACATCAGACCCACCTGAACAACCTCCCCATCTCCAGATCATTAATTTACTCATGCCTGCAAAGTCTCTGTTGTCAAGTAAGGTAACATCTTCACAGGTTCTGGGGATTAGGCTGGAGACATCTCTGAGGGGTTATTCTTCTGCTTCTCAGCAACTCTGAAACTGTGGAAATTTCTATTACCCCACTTTCACACGTAAGTTTTGGCATCCTTTGATGCTTCTTGCCTAATTATTGCTATAATTATTACTGATGCCAAATGGGCATTTTTTAACCCTATAACTCCTTTTACATTTATTAGTTGGCTTTCTACTACACAAAGGAGTTTTTCTTCTCCCCATTTATTGAATAATTCATTTATTTATACCAAGGTGTACTTCATGGGTTCCTTATTTGGTTCAATAGATTATGCTTTATTACTACTGCCATTTTTTGATGTTTGAGTTGTTGCAGATTTGACTAGTGGGAGCCCCTTCAAGCTGCCTTTTGTACCCTTTTAACATGTCCTCATCCTGCTTGAACATCTCCTTATTTTTGGCCATAAAAAGATAAACAGTCTAGACTCATCTTGTAATTTCCTTGCCCCAATCCTGGAATCAGTCATTTCTCCAAGGAGGCCTGGTTCCTTTTGGTGGAGAGAGGGGTTTGCAAATCAACATCTGGGTACTAAGTGTACTCTCCGCTCCCAGTTTCTTTCAGTTGGCAGAGCTGGAAAATACATGTATGTACACGCACACACATTTACATCTCTATTCTTCTATTTGTATGTATTAAAAACCAAGAGTTTTCAACACCTCCAATTTCAATTCAACACCCAAGGGTTTGTTCAAGGTTTTCTACTTTCCATTATGCTTCCCTTGTGAGACATCTGGCTTAGATTAACCTTTGCTGTATTTACTTATTTGCTCAATCTTCCTGTATGTAGCCAATCTTTTTTTTTTTTTTTTTTGAGACAGCGTCTCACTCTGTCATTCAGGCTGGAGTGCAATGGCATGATCTGGGCTCACTGCAACCTCCGCCTCCTGGGTTCAAGCGATTCTCCTGCCTCAGCCTCCTGAGTAGCTGGGACTACAGGTGCACACTACCATACCTGGTTAATTTTTGTACTTTTTGGTGGAGACAGGTTTTCACCATGTTGCCCAGGCTGGTCTTAAACTCCTGACCTCAAGAGATCTGCCTGCCTCGGCCTCCCAAAGTTGGGAGGCATGAATCACAAAAGTTCTAGGTGTGAGCCACCACGCCCAGCCTCTAGCTGATCTCTTTGGCCCTGCCGGACTACCGCTCCTTCTTGTGGAGGCTAGCCCTGCTCAAGCTTATCTCCTCCACTCTGCCTGCCGTGTTTGGGCCAACCTACTGGCTTTTTGAGGGAGGGAGGGAGACGGAAAAAGGGAGGCGACAGTTTTTTTTTAAGGGAAGGAAAGAGATGATAATGTACTTTTGTGGTTTTTACTTTCTTAGAGTTTTAGCGATGGGGCCTTGCTCTGTCACCCAGGCTGCGGTACAGTGGTGTGATCGTAGGTCACTGCAGCCTCAAACTCCTGTGCTCAAGTGGTCCTCCCACCTCAGCCTCCCAAGTAGCTGAGACTACAGGCATGAGCCATTTGCACCTGGTCAAAACATCCTGTTTCTCTGTTTTTTTTTTTTGAGATGAAGTCTCACTCTGTCGTCCAGGCTGGAGTGCAGTGGCATGATCTCAGCTCACTGCAACCTCCGCCTCCCGGGTTCAAGCAATCTCTCCTGCCTCAGCCTCCCATGTAGCTGGGATTATAGGCGCCTACTACCACGCCCAGCTAATTTTTGTATTTTTAGTAGAGATGGGGTTTGCCATGTTGGCCAGGATGGTCATGAACTCCTGACCTCAGATGGTCTGCCCACCTCGGCCTCCCATAGTGCTGGGATTGCAGGTGTGAACCACCGTGCCCAGCCAGTCACGTACATTTTTAATGGACCTCTTACCACTATGGTAATAAATTCTTTGTTTGATGGTTATTTTCTCCACTAAAACTCCAAGAAGGCAACAACCATGCCTGCTTTGCTCATTTATGGATTGAAACCCAGGGCCTAATGCAATGGCTCTTTACACCTAGCACATTGTAAGTACTTGAGGTTTCTGGATAAATGATTAAGTTGTGTAAAACAATAATAGCAAAATTACAACTATTCAACAGTTTATAACACAACAGACATAAACAAGTACTAGTATCTACATAGTCCAAATCATCTGTGAGCTTTCCAAACTAGAAACTGAATTATGATACCTTTTTATGTTCTCTAAGGCTGAGTGCTCTGGGGTAAAGACATCTTACTTATTGAGCTTTTGTTATTAAACATTTCTTTGGTTTTGAAGTCTTATATTGTTTAAAATAGATTTTTTTGAACTAAGAATTTCAATACAAAGGTGCACTTCAAGACAATTTCAAATATTACTGTCCTGTCGCATTTGGTAAAATTGATTTTGGCTACTGTCTTAGGCCACTCGTGTTGCTATAACAAAAAAATGCCTCAGACTGAGCAGTTTATAAACAGTAAAGTGTATTGCTCACAGTTCTAGAGGCTGAGAAGTCCACAATCAAGTTTCTAGCAGATTTGTTGTCTGGTGAGGTTTCTCTCTGTTCCACAGTTGGTGCCTTCTATTAATAGCTGTGTCCTTACACGGCAGGAGGGACAAGCAAGCTCCCTCAGGCCTCTCTCGCAAGGCACAGGCCCCACTGGTGAGAACCTGCTGTCATGGCCTGATCACATCCCAGATACCCCACCTCTTAATACTACCACACTGGGGACTAGGTTTCAACATACAAATTTTGGGAGGTCACAAGCATTCAGACCATAAGAGTCACATAGGCAAGACAATGGTACGTTTCAGAATTTCACTGTGAGAAATCACTGTGACCATACTTAGCAGCGTGGCAACAAAATGGGTATGTTCAGTTGCTGCCAGGCTTGTCCCCTCACTCTCCTACAAATATTTGTTAAATAGCTGTAATCATTTGCCCCCAGCTTCTACCAGCAAATGTCAAACCAGTCATTACATTACATGTGTTTCCCCTTTCCCCTCTCCCCTCTCTCTTTTCCTCTTAGACACAAAGTCCTAATGCATTTGTGCTCCCCCCAGGTAAAAGGCATCCACTTCAGTGACTGATGGAAATAAACAGCTGGACTCTTTCAGAGGACGCGTTAGGAAGTAATGGAACACGCCGAAACACAGCTGTCGCCAGGGCTGAAAGTGGTTGCTCTGCACAAAGGCTACAACTTCAGGCATAAAGAGCCATGCCTTTTTGCTTTTCTCAGAAAACCTGCTGCTCAGGGATTACTTTGGTTCTGTGGAAAATAAGCATAAGTGGTGCTGCCTCCCAGAAGTCATGGCATCAGCCAGGAGCAGGAAGGAGGCTGGTGCAAGAACTCAGAGGCTACTCTGGGTGCCAGAGCCTCTCAACCTCTGGTCTCCGTGGTGAGGCCCAGAGTGCCCCCTTTACCTGGAACACCCCAGCTGCAGTCATGGCTGCCTGGCTTTGTAGACCCAGAAAATGTATAAACTTAGAATCCTGAGGTCTACTGACTCCAGGCCCTGGGGGAAGCAACGAATTGACTTTTCCATTTTTTTCCTTTCCTTTCCTTTTCTTTTTTTTTTTTTGAGACGGAGTTTTGCTCTTGTTGCCCAGGCTGGAGTGCAATGGCACGATCTCGGCTCCCGGCAACCTCTACCTCCCGGGTTCAAGCAATTCTCCTGCCTCAGCCTCCCGAGTAGCTGGGATTATAGGCATACACCACCACGCCCAGCTAATTTTTTATTTTTAGTAGATATAGGGTTTCTCCATGTTGGTCAGGCTGGGCTCGAACACCCGACCTCAGGTGATTTGCCCACCCCTGCCTCGCAAAGTGCTGAGATTACCAGCATGAGCCACCTACCAGCCCAAAGCAGGTACTTTGATAACTAGTGGGTTATTTGCTTTGAGATAATTCCATTCACACTGACTTTTTGAGCTCACTGTCAGTGTAAACTCCATCAACTGATAGATGTAGTCTGGCCGTAGCCTGCTGGGAAATCAGAAAGACTGGAAAACCAGCCCAGGAAACAGCACTGGAATAAGGAGCACTTGAACAAAGGAGTTGGCAGAGATTCAGAGTTTAAAAGGAGATGATGGCATGTTAGCAAAAGAAAGGGTAGAAAAGGTTTCAGATAGAAATGCTGCAGGTAATTTACATCATTCTCTCAAAGGTGACCACCCTCAGTGCCCATAAGGTTATGTAACAAGAGCCCTCGAGTTCCCAAAATGAAGTCAGATTTGATCTTGGATCTTAAACAGTGGGAGAGCATATTTGACCACTGTATCTGCTGGGAGCTATTGCAAGGCATCTAGGGCAGAGTTAAAATGAACATCGGTATATCACTGCTATCTTCAGGTGAAGAAAAAGTAAACATGAGCCCTTGAATTAGGAAAAACGAAGTATCTCTCCCCTGCAGTCCCCTGTTCTCATATGGCCCAACAAGGGTCACTTTATTTTGTCACTTATTTGTTCCCCAGTAAGTCAGAAACCTGAGTTCTATACTTTTTTCGGTTTCCTTATATATGTGTCTTGAAAAAAAGTAAGTGTTATTTTCTGCTGTTTAAAAAAATACATTTTCTGTGGACAGAGAGAAAAAATGAAAGAAAGAAAATTACCTTTAATCTCATCATCTAAAGAAAACCATCAATTGCATGTTGATATATAATATGGTTTTTAAACTGTTCTCCCGAGAACTTGGAATATGGAAGTGTCTGGCCCATAGCACCCAAGAAAACACGTGGACGGTGTTTCAGGTCCCCTCTTGGATTACAGCAAAGCTCTTCTCTTTACTTTCCTCTGTGATTTTGGGTTCCGCAGAAGATTTTTAGCTGCTTTAAAAAGGCGTGAAAACTACTTACCTGCGTCTTCCTTTTTAATGGCTTCCTACTATGTAGCTAGTTTATAATATGTTAAACCATCCGTCCAAAGTTGGACCAGCTCTGTCTTCAGAGAGGTATCTGGAAGAGGACAACAAGAGGTGATCAGTATGAGAGGGCTTTAAACACTCTCTCAGTCAACCACCGTGGCATTTATTTTACTAGAGTTAAATCCAAAGCCCTCCGGTTCCCCGACTCCTTCAAACTGTCATTCCTGTAATACTACAGTTTCCTTTTCCATCAAATATTTGAGTAAATTCACCTCCATGAAAAATAACCATTTAAGGAAAGAAAAATTATGTCATTTAACAAATACCTGCAATTTTTGCCCCTCCCAATGAGTTCAGAACTGTGGATAAAACCTATGCTTCTCCTAGAGGGTACACTATTTTAAATGCTTTCCTAAGAAATATGGATAGTTGGGAATTGTTTCTTTTCTTTTTCTTTTTTTTTTTTTTGAGATGGTGTCTTGGTCTGTCGCCCAGGCTAGAGTGCAGTGGCATGATTTTGGCTCACTGCAATCTTCGCCTCCCGGTTTCAAGTGATTCTCTTGCTTCAGTCTCCTGAGTAGCTGGGATTACAGGCGCCTACCAGCACGCCCAGCTAATTTTTGTATTTTTAGAAGAGACAGGGTTTCACCATCTTGACCAGGCTGGTCTCGAACTCCTGACCTCGTGATCCACCCGCCTTGGCCTCCCAAAGTGCTGGGATTACAGGCGTGAACCACTGCACCCCAGCTTTTCTGTTCTAAATTACAGAATGACGTTCTTGGTATCAGCGGTATTTCTACACCATAGAATTAGCTGCAGATGAAGAAAATGGACACCCTGTGTTATAATCATTTTCTCAAGCCCACTTTATAATACGTTCCCTGGTGGGTGAAGTTGTTATCAATTGTGTACCATCATAAGTACTTTTTAGTGGAGTGCTATGATTTCAAAAGCACTGCATTGAAGAGGTATTGATTTTGGAAAACAGTATTAAATATATGATGATGAAGCCATCACACCTGTAAGAAGCAGTGAATGTGCTCAATGGAAATTGCATGTCTAGAAGGAAGAAAACAGCTGGAGTCAGAGGAGGAGAAAGAAAAAGAGGAAGGTATGGTAGCCAGTCACGATACTATTCCCTTCTTTCTGCCAGACCACAGTGCCTGTGAGGAGGTTCAGGCTGCACAGCCTATCAACACCTACCCTTAAGGCTCAGACAGACCCCTGTCTTCCAGGCCCATCCCCATTAAGAGCATTTTATCTGTAGAAGGATAACTTTCAGATTTTTCCCTTTCTTTTTGGAAGTGGCAATTTCCCAATTTATGACTCCAGTTTTAGCAGTTTTGCCTCTACCCATAATTGCATGGAGACATTTTAGAGGCTTAACTCATTTTGCAATACTAAATAATTCCCCTTTAATCATTCATGTCAGACACCTATTAACATTTCTTAAAAATTTATAAAACGATTTTGATCTGTCAGAAAAAAAAGCCTCTTTAAAATTCAGATTATTAACTTGCTGAGTGTTCTCCATGTTAATGTGTTTTCTATCAGTCACTGCTGTCACAAAACTATTTGTACAAGGCTTAATGTGCAGAAAGTAGTTTTATAGTTTTACATGTGGGAAATGTTTTTCTGCACTCCCCCAATCTTAAAAATGCTCTCTGTCAACCTCTTCTATTTGTTATGCTATCCTTTATCTTTGACCTCCTTAGTCTCTTTCTTCTTAAGAGGCTGTTGACACTGCTGTGAGAAATCAGGCAGCAGTACGTGTAGTGGTTAAGAGCATGACTTTGAAATCAGGCCTGGTCTGTGCCTCAGTGTGGCCTCTCGCTAGCTATATGACCTTAAGCACGTCAAAATCATCTGAGCTTATTTCCACAACTGCTGTGGAGCAGCAGTGCTTTCCTCTGAGGCAACATCAAGGTGAAGCCCTTAGCATAGCTGATAATCACTGCATTTTAAATTCTAGCTCTACACACACACACTCTCCCTCTCTCTCTCTCTCAGAGAGAGAAAACACACACACACACACACAGAGAACACACACACAAACACAGAGAGAGAGAGAGAGAGAGAGAGAAAGAGAGAATATGAGTCTGTTGACATCGTGGCAAAACTACGGTTTGTCCATTATTTTCAGGGAAGAATGAGTTAAGAGCCATTTCTATTACAGGTACAACTGAAATAAAGAATTAAGAGAAGATAGAGATTGGAGATGGAAGTTTATCTTCATCTGTGGTACTGGAAATACACTAGCTTTGTAGAAATCATGAGTACTGAATAAAAATTTTTCTAGAGAAGTAAATAATGTGCAATGAGGTATAAGATATCATTAAATATTGCTATGGACTGAGTGTCTGTATCCTCCCCAAATTGATATGTTAAAACCTAATATTAGGAGTCAGGGCTTTTGGGAGGTAAGTATGTCATAAGGGTGAAGCCCTCATCAGTGGGATCAGTGCCTTTCTAAGTAGAGATGCAAGAGCTGGCCCCCACCTACCTGTGCCATGTGAGGATATGATGAGAAGGTGGCCATCTGCAAACCAGGAAGAGAGCCCTCCTAAGACACTTGCTGCCAGCGACTGATCTTAGACTTCCCAGCCTCCAGAACTGTGAGAAAAAAGTTCATTGTTTAAGCCACCCAGTGTATGGCATATGGTATTCTGTTATAGTAACCTGAACTGTCCAAGACAGACATTGTAAAAATTGTTTCTCATGTTCTTCCATTTATAAATAATCTTAGTTAATCACAAATCAGATTTCAGATAGGCATGGTACCATGAAGCTCTAGGCAGTGAGCTGGTAAGGCGGTTCGTGCCTGCAATCCCAGCTACGTGGGAGGCTCAGGCAGAAGGACTGCTTGAAGCCAGGAGCTGGAGACCAGCCTGGGCAACGGAGAGATCTGGGTTTTGTTTGTTTGTTTTTTAACTTTTAAATGGTTCTTTATTCATAAACTTGACGCAAGTTTACAAAATTGACTGTACATTACCAAATAAATATGCAATGAAAAGTAAAATCCAAAAACAAAGCATGCCAAATGTGCAGTTATCAATCTGTTTGCCATCAGGATATTAAAGAATTCAGTAGTATATTCAAGATTTAGCCCCAGGTTTAAGGAACTTCAATGCTTTAAATAATTCTGCCTTGTCACTTGTTATCTGAGCAACTGACAATCAGAACTTTTTACAAATGTAACCACGTGAAAAAATACCATAAATACAAATAAAAATAAATTAGCTGGGTGTGGTGGTGTGCACCTGTTGTCCTAGCTATTTGGGAGGCTGAGGTGGAAGGACTGTTTGAGTTCAGGGGGATTTGAGGCTGCAATGAGCTATGATCGCATCACTGCACTCCAGCCTGCACCACTGAGTGAGACCCTATCTCTAAAAAAAATTAAAAACTAAAAGCACTGTTAAAAAATCAGTGACTATTACTCCAAACCTAACCCATGCTGAAGAGAACGTAACAAATATGAGATAATGCCTGCTGGTGTAGCAGAGAGAGGGGCCCTGGAGGCTGGGTAAGGATCTGGCTGTACTCCTATTTGCTCTGGGGTCTTGGAGGAACAACTTGAACTTTCCTCATCTGTAACATATGGGTAGGTGTAATTATCTCACAGAAGTGGATGTAAAAATAGCTGTCCCTAGGCCTGGTCCATGGAGAGTGCTCAAAAGTGTTAGCCCCTTCCTTCCGAGAGTGTACAGTTTTATGAAGAGAAAAATTAAAAGTAATGGCAAAAACTGCAATTACTTTTGTACCAACCTAATTAGAAAGTATAGTTCAGCTGCTAGGATGCTTAATGAAACGGAGGGCAAAGAGGGAGAAATGGGCACTCCAGAACAGTGAGTGAAGGCTCTGGCAGGAGGCATCAAACACAGTAAAATGGTGGTGATGGAAACAGTTCACCAGCCCCCACTCCCGCCACCCAGACACACACACACACACACACACACACACACACACACACACACACACACACACACACATCCAATTTTCTACCTTAAGTGAAGGAGGCCTGTGTTTGGGCACTAGAACTTCCTAAACAGCATGATGCCATCCAGAGCCCTGCCATTGTTTGCTTCAAGATAGAATGCTTTGGCTTGTGAATTCTAAGCAGCAGGCTGACTGGTGCAAAATGCCTCCGTTTTCCCTTCCAAAATGCCACTAAGCTGAATATGCTCAGGACCAAGAGGGAAGGCCCCATCTCGTTGCTTTCCACACTATGAAACTGGAGGAGCCGTGCCTCCTGTTGCTAGCACCTCGTTCTTGTCTTCAACAGTTATATTTCAGCTTTTAAAAAGCAAAAGAGTGAGGGTGCTTCAAACAAAACACACCTCCTCTGCTGTCTCCTTCAGTCTGGTAACTCCCATTCTCTCCTCTTCTTGCCTGCTTTGGAACCCAAAATAAGTTCAGCTTCCAGCAACGGAATCTCATTGTCAAATCACAGCAGCACGAGGCACAGCACACAGCTGCCCTCTCTCCTGGTTAACTTTGCTTTCCCTGCACTGCACTGCACTCTGAGGCTATGCTTTTACTTTCTCTCTTCTTTCCAACTGCAGCCAAGGAAACGCTCATGGGAGGAGAAACAATCCTGAGAAGCTAATTGAGGACCAAATTGGGCTTTTGAATCTAAGCAGTGTGTGTTAACACTCATGGCCTCTGCAAATGGCTTCTGAAGCCACAAAAGGCTTTCTTTCCTTAGATTACTTGCTGTAACAGCTAGACATTTCTATCTGTTCCAGGGTATCAACAAAAGAAAGGACTGTGGTCGCATTCCCTTTTCTCCAGAGAGCAGAAAATCGAGTTAGAGGGAAAAACACTCATCGATGTGCTTCCAAAAGCTCCACTCTTGCCAACGCTGATGTATTGCAGTAGGAATATCAGCAGCCTCAGATAGGGCCTCATGGGCCACCGCAGTGAGAAACAACTGTCCCTGCTTTTCACAAGAGCTGGGCCCAGAGCAGTGGGGAGTGGACAGGGATCATCAAGGAAGCTCATTCTGTTGGGGGCTCCCAGTTTTCCCAACGTCAGGGGTCTTCTGAGCAATAAGCAGGTGGTGAAACAGTATGAAACCCTGCCACTTGGAACAGGTGAAGGAACGCAGGTCGGCCATGCTCCAATGCCAAAAGCATTCTCACGGAGAAGACAGATTAGGCTCATTGTAAGTGAACTTGGACCAGAGAGTGGGATCCACCACCAGGGTCTAGATTCAGATATGAGTATTCTAAAAGACTGAATTGTTTAAAGAAAAGGATTATTCTAGGAGGAAGAAGCATTATAAGAGAGACTGGACTGACCAACTTTCAAAGCCTCTGCCAGTCCTGAGGTTCTGTGTCTCACTTCTCAAACACTCCCATTTTGGTTTGGACACCACACAATATTCTATGAGCGCATTCTAGGTGGCCCAGTAGGTGTCCTGGGCTAAACTGATGAACTCATCTCTCTGTCTCTGTCTCTGTCTCTGTCTCTCTCTCTCTCTCTCTCTCTCACACACACACACACACACACGCACACACACACACACAGAGTCATAGTGATTGATTCAGTAATTACTGGGCACATCATTTAAAGTAAATCATAATAATTTTCTAGGAATATAAAAACAAATGTCCTCTTTCTTTTATGACAGATAAGAGAGTAAGGAAGAAAAGGGTCTTGATTGCTGTTGGCAGATATTTTTGGAGGACCACTCCACAAGCCATCTTTAGGAGGAAGGCAGAGATGGAGGAAGAAAGGAAACAAGGCCCTTGGTGATGTGAAGTCTTATCTAACGCTAAATCTACCTTTGGACCTTTCAGTGCAAACATCAATCAAATCTCTTGATTGTCTGAATCAGTCTTAGTTGGGGTTTCTGTTATTTGCAAATAAAAGCATCTTAACCAATGTAAGGGCAATAGCGAGACATGTAAGTCTCAGTCCTTGACCTCAAAGAAAGAGCTTCCAATATAGCTAGGAAGATGAGACATTTTTATAGGATAAATAGGACAACACAGAAGAGGAATACAGATCTCAGACACGACCACATAAGATACAGTACCAAATGGGTGTCACAAAACCACGACAAACCATAGGAAAGAGAAAACAATGCTGTAAACTACTCAAGGAAAGGCACTGTGTCCTGTCTTCCTTCTTCCTTATTTCTGTTAATCAGGGTGAGGCCTCTTTAAGAGCATGGTCTCTGGAGTCAGATTGCATAGACTTAATTCCCAGCTTGTCTTAAATCACACTTAAATTGCATAGACTTAAATTCCATTTGCTAGTTTTGTGGTCTTGGGCTAGTAATTTTTCTGCACCTTAATTTCCTGATCCGTAAAGTAGGTATTAAAAAACAGTAATTATCTCTTCTTGTGAGAATTGAATGAGTGAATACAACAGTGCCTGGTACATAATCAACATGCAATAAGTATTCACTCTGACCTTGATTTAGTAAACAATTTTTGTACCTGTGATGTACCAAATACTGTGTTTGAGGTAGAATAATAGTGAGTAAAACATAATCTATGTCCTTGAGGAGGTTACAACCTCCAATGAAAGATACAGACTAGTGAACGGGCCATTGAATCATGTGGTAAATGAGCACAGGAAGGACGTATTAGTTCAGATTTTGGCTTACAGAAACAAAAAACAACTGAGCTCGCTTAAACAAAAGAGAGGATTTAAAAAACATATAAATGTAGCAGTATGTCAGAATAGGACTATGATAGAACCAGGAACTGGAGAGCCATTGGGAGCCCAGAAATAGTCCTTCTCTGCTGGTGGGCTGCACTCTTCTTTTCTCTGCAGACTGGGCTCCTACTTCTTTGTCCCCACAGAGGGATATGACCACCCCACAGCTCCTTCCTGGATTTACATGTTGAAGCCTGACCAGGAGGCTGGATGGCTTGTCCCTGTGCCAGATTCTTGGGAAGGGGAATTTAGTTAGTCTCCTTCAATGAAGGGTTTAATGGGCACAGTCATAGTAGAAACATGGCTCTGGGGCCAGTGACTGTAAACTGGGGGAGTGGGCAAGTGGGGCTCAGTTCCTGAAGAAGGAAGTTGGCTCATGGGCTGATTAGATACTTCCAAAGGTGTCAACTCCTGGAGGGACTCTAACCAGCCTTGAGTCAGAGGATGCTTCCTAGAAGAATTCATGTCTAGGCTGAGATTTTGAAGACTAATGAGGATGAACAGATGAAGGGATGAGAAGAGAGTATTCCTGTAATTTTGAGAAGCATGAGTAGAGAGAAGGGGGCATCTCTGGAGATCTCCAGGGAGGCCAGGGACAAGAGAGGAGCCTGGGAAAGTGAGCAGAAGGTAGATCACAAAGGGTCTTGTAAGCTTTACCATGTTGGGACTTTGCTGTGAGTTCTGAGGGGATGTATTAAAGATTAAAAAAGAGAACTCACTTTTCTTTACAACATGGACACCATCAAATGTTTTGTTGGACAAATTATTCTGGGAATATGGAGAATATATTGGGGTTGGGGAAAATGGAGGCATTGAGGTAATTTAGGTGAGAAGGGGTGTTGGTGGTCTGAACTAAGGTAGTGATAGTAAGAAGAAAAAAGTTGTGTTGATCTTAGGACACGGACATTACACAGTGCCTGATTTATATTAGGATGTTTGGTGAACGATAGCAACACAGAAATCCGATAAGCTGGAGTGGCTTCCTCTAGTTCAGATATTTCTTGTTGCTTTGGTGATCAATGGCACTAGAACAGAGGAAGAGCTGGTAAATTCTGGCTGCAGGTCAGCACTGCTGAAAGATGTATTAAAGGCCCTTTCTCCCACTGCCATTTGTAACTCTTTGCATCCCTTGATGTGCCAGGGAAACTTCAGCTCTGTAACTCAGGAAGGAGAGAAGAATTATGGTTGAGGGCCAGGCTGAGAGGAGGAAGAGAAAGAAAGGCAGAAGGAGAAGAAGTGGAAGGAGTGATGAATGGGATAGATGGTATAGATCTCCTTCCCAACTTGGTCTCTTTGTTTGGAAGAAACTAAAGGAATTATTTTCAAGTGAGTCTCTGAGACTTGGGAGGGGGTGAGGCTGATGACAACTGCTCACAGAAAATGGTGTGGGAGCCAAGCAGAAGAACATGTTATCTGCTGTGGGCCCCTGCAGCTGACAGTGTTGCATGGGCCTACTTGGAGTTCCCATTTCAGAAATACCTGGGGAGAGAGGAAGGGGACTTAAGGGGAAGCCCTGAGTTCTGGTTTTGGTGTATGAGTTTGCGTATGTGCATGTAGCCGTGCAAAGAAGGTGGCGAGGGAGATCGTGTTCTTGTGATTTGGGCAGAACTCTGAGGAACCCTCATTTTCTAGTTACAGGTGGGAGGTTTGGTTTTTCACCCAGATAATCTGGTGTTCAGGAAACAAATAGAGAACATCCTGAGCAAGTATTTGAGTTTAAATATTTTCAATTTTGTGCCCATGTCACTTGAGGGGAAGTATTTTTGCTCACTCTCTGGGTGCACAAGACATACTACCATGCCGCTGTGGCCTCCGTATGTATCTTCCAGAGGCCTCAGAGCAGCACAGCCGAGCTGCACCATTCATAAAGTTCCCCCAGGCTCACAATGGGGGCTTTCTAGCAATTCAGGGACATAGAAGTTTCTCTTTTATAAATCTGACAATGTGGTCCATAGTCTTCCTTTTTTTTTTTTTTTGGTATCTGGAAATCCTCCTTTTTTTAAAAAAAAAAAAAATGAGATGGAAGTCTCGTTCTGTTGCCCAGGCTGGAGTGCAGTGGCAGATCTCGACTCAACTGCAACCTCCACCTCCTGGGTTCAAGCAATTCTCCCACCTCAGCCTCCTGAGTAGCTGAGGTTACAGGCATCCGCCACCATGCCTGGCTAACATATATATTTTTGAGACAGAGTCTCGCTCTGTCAGCCAGGCTGGAGTGCAGTGGTGCCATCTCGGCTCACTGCAACCTCTGCCTCCCAGGTTCAAGCAATTCTCCTGCCTCAGCCTCCCAAGTAGCTGGGAATACAGGTGCAAACCACCACACCCAACTAGTTTTTGTAGTTTTAGTGGAGACTGGGTATCGCCATGTTGGCCAGGATAGTCTTGATCTCTTGACTTCATGATATGCCCTCCTCAGCCTCCCAAAGTGCTGGGATTACAGGCATGAGCTACTGTACCAGGCCAAGACATCCTCTTGTAAGGTAAAACATGTTTGTTAGTTTTTTTTTTTTTTTTAAATATGTTAAATCAATACTTCTGAAAGTAATCTAGGATTTAGGCCAATACTTTGCAAAGGCTTCTATTTAATTATAAAAAGTTCTAAATATACCTTTAAAAAGACATAATGAAATATTTGACCAGAAATTTCCATTCATTTTGCAAAAGGATCATTTACCATCTTGCCATCTTATATAGTTAATACATTTACTTCTGATGGCAAATGTACTACTCAAGACCCCTCAACTGTTTGGAAATAGAGATTTCTTTTAGAAAAGCAGCTGCCTAGTGCTGAGTACTTTGCAGCTAATCTTGAGGAAAACTCCTTTCATGAAGAATAAAATCTGGATATTTTTTCATAGAAGAGAGTTCTTTTGTTTTATGAGGAAGTTGTTGCATTGAACTTGGGTTCTGTGACCTTGAGTATAACATTATTTCCCACTAAATGGGAAATTTTTTTTGTTTGATTTTTAAAAAAGGTCTTGAGTGTCCTGTCCATATCCCTTGGATGCTACCGTTTCAGTAAACTCCAAGATCTCCCAAGGCCTGTGTCTGTCTCTTCATGCACAGGAACTTTGTCCAGCACTGAGAAAAGCTGCCATGTAGGTGGCAGGAAGTGCTGGGGAATTGATAGTACCCAGGAGCAGTCTTCAATTAAGGCTTGATAGGAATTGGTATATAAATATCCCTGCTCCCCCCAGTTTGAGTGGGATAATTCTGACATACATATTTTCTACTCTGTCTTGGAGTTTCCCTATGGATTGAGCTCCATCGCCGCCCAGGATGTAGCAGGCTTAATGACCACCCTTTGGTGGCTGCCTTCCGTTCCCTCTCTCACTTCCTCACTTCCCTTCTAGTAGTCCCTGCACCTCTAAAATAAGCTATTCTACTCAAATCTATGTCCTAGGGTCTACTTCTGGGGAAACCAAACTAAGACAGGCTCATTTGTTTAAAATGGGATCATTCTGCTATTTCATATTCTGCTACATGCTGGTAGAGTATCAAAGCATAATTCACAAACTGCTATAAAGATAATTCCCATACAAATAGATGCATGTGTCAAGGTTTTATTTAATTCATTTATGAGGGAACTGGCAGAATAACAAAGCTGATTCAATGTAGATAGTGAAAAAAGAAATGCTGAAATAAGAATGCTAAATTAGATGTAAAACTGCTTAATGTCCTACAGGGCGATTACATCAGAAACTTTGAGTTATGTTATCACTCAGAGGAACAAATGTCATTATACCTTACCAGTTTTCTATAGCGATAAACTCAATTTTATAGACTAGAAAGGGTCTGGGTCCCTGATTAATTAATACTAGTAATTCAAACAGTGTTAGACCCTACTCTCATTAGATGGGGCTTAACATGATCAAAGGTCACCCAGTTATCTGTTTTACTTATTTCCAAGTTTGGAATCATTTTTGGAGCAACAGGAGACTTTTTTTTTTTTTTTTGGAGGCCGAGTCTACTCTGTTGCCCAGGCTGGAGTGCAGTGGCATGACCCCAGCTCACTGCAACCCCTGCCTCCTGGGTTCAAGTGATTCTCCTGCCTCAGCCTCCTGAGTAGCTGGGATTACAGGCGCATGCCAGCTAATTATGTATATTTGGTAGAGACAAGGTTTCACCATTTTAGTCAGGCTAATCTCGAACTCCGGACCTCTGGTGATCTGCCCGCCTCGGCCTCTCAAAGTGCTGGGATTACAGGCATGAGCCGCCGCGCCCAGCCAACAGGGGAGTTTTATGGTGGCTTATAAGTAATCTGTGGGCTAATGAATGTGACATTCTTAGTGGCAGATCAGTAAGTGAAATGTGTGTGTGTTTGTATATATTTCGAAACACTCATTTCACTTGGTTGGAACAACACAATATGTTTTGAAGACATTTTAAAAATTAGAAATGCAGCACATTTTGATATTGAATAAAACATGTAACATAAATTATCCAAACAAACTTCCTCTATCATGTAGGAGTTTTGTCTTCTGTTTCAGTTTTTATTAAATGTATCTAGCATTCTGATGAAATTATCTGGAAATTCTGGATCTGGAAAGTGGTTACAGATGTGTCCAGATTTTCCTTACTGAGAAGGAATCTTTTGGAAAACATCTGTTATACTAGTATACATATTTATTTGTTTTTTTTTCGGGGAGGAAGGTGGGTGAAGATGGAGTCTCTCTTTTGCCCAGGATCTCGGCTCACCACAACCTCCTCCCCCTGGGTACAAGTGATTCTCCTGCCTCAGCCTCCCAAGTAGCTGGGATTACAGGTGCCTGCCACCACATCCAGCCAATTTTTGTATTTTTAGTAGAGACGAGGTTTTGCCATGTTGGCCAGGCCGGTCTCAACTTCTGACCTCAGGTGATCCACCTGCCTTGGCCTTCCAAAATGCAGGATTACAGGTGTGAGCCACCCCCCCTGTCCGATTCATTTCGGTTTTTAAAAAATTGCTGATTATTGGTTGTTTCAACTAGCCCCATAGTGGTCTTACAAAGGACGGAAGGAAAGAAAAAAGGGAGGGAGGGAAGGAAGGAAGGAGGTAGGGAGGGAAGGGAAGAAGACATAGATCACTGTCCTCTGAAAAAAGTACTTAAATATTTTTTCTTTTTCTTTTTCTTTTTTTTTTGAGACAGAGTCTCACTCTGTCCCCAAGGCTGGAGTACAGTGGTGCAATCTCGGCTCACCTGAACCTCCACCTCCTGGGTTTAAGCAATTCTCTGCCTCAGCCTCCCGAGTAGCTGAGATTACAGGCACCTACCACCATGCCCAGCTAATTTTTGTATTTTAGTAGAGACGGGGTTTCAACATGTTGGCCAGGCTGGTCTTGAACTCCTGACCTTGTGATCCACCTGCCTCGGCCTCCCAAAGTGCTGAGATTACAAGCGTGAGCCACTGCACCAGACGAAATTTTTTTTTCTTAAAAGAATCTCAGTGGACATCTTTAAGACCACAATACCTTTTTCTTCCCCACTTCAAATTTTGATCAATGGTGTCAAAAGATGAAGATAATAAACTTCTTCCATCCTCTTGTATTTAAAGGGCCTGAAGGGCTATTCCATTATCAGCTAATAAGACCTACCTGCACACTACCACGTCTGGTTTAACACTCAATTTGAAAAATCAGCAAAGATAAGCTGCTCTCTGACAGGAGGACATTTGGAGTGGAATTTCTTTGCATATGGTGAGGAATTAAGTGGAGGTAGTTTCAGAGACCATCTCAAAGCCTGGATTCAAACAGGCTCTTCTTTCCCTTGATCACTTTGAAAGCCAGCAGCCCCTGAATGCTGGCAGCAGAAGGGAGCATTCTCTCTTTGTAAATGGAATGACCTGATTTTTATCTCTAGTTGGATTCCAGAAGGAAGCATGATGTCATTTCAACCACTGGCCAGAAACCTTCTTGCTTAATGAGCACTTTGAGCTTACTGGCAGCCAAGAAGGCCTTTGTTTACTGTGCTTAGAAACCAGGGTCAAAGATTCTTTCTCTGCCTCTTAGGAACAAAGGGCCAGGCTTGCTAACCAGCCCTCGTCTGTGAACAAGTCTCAGGCATGGCAGACAGATAAATACAACCGGCTCCCAAAAGGTTACAAAGTCTAAGAGGTCAATAGGACAGGAGAGAGAAGGAGCTGAAATGCCAACAAAGATGAGTTTTTGTGTGTGTAAGTCCTCCCTCCCTGACCCCCGGGTGTGTGTCAGCCAGGTGTCCTGTGGCAGGTGCGTGCCACTCTCCCTGCCTGCAGCTCTCCCTGGCTCCTGCCTGGCCCCACTCTCCACCCTAAAGCTTCCCTCAGCTGTTTGAGCAGTTGCCATGGGGCTTAGATAGCCTCCCCTCACTGGCAGCTGTTGAGATGTATTCTCAGGGTGAAACAGATTTCTAGAACTGTGGTTACTAATTGCTGAGGGCAAAACCAGAAATATAAAGAAGAGAAAAATATGCAATGAGTTTATTTCTATTTGTGGTGCGTAGCAAATTAGATATTAGGTGAAAGAGGCTGAGTATTAAGGAAAACACAGTGAAGCCCGTTCTCTAATTGAAATAGTGTAAGCCCTCTGATAATTTTTCTTCTTAAAAACAGCTTTATTGAGGTGTAATTGCCATACAATGAATTGCACATGGTTAAAGTATACAGTTGGAGAAGCTTTGACATATGAATACACTTGTGAAAAGTCCATCACCATAATGACGTGTCCACATAGGGTTATCAGTTTTAACAAATGCACTGCTCTTGTCGGGGGAGATCAATGGTCTGGGAGGATATGCATGTGTGTGTGCTGGTGGTGTGGGAACTCTCTCTACCTTCCTCTCAATTTCAATTTTGCTGTGAACACAGAACTGCTCTAAAAATAAAGTCTATTTAAAAAAAGATTTGTTAAAAAGTTCATCACCACAATCAGGATTATCATTGTTAAAAGTTTCCTTCTGACACTTTGTAATCTTTTCTCTCCAGGGCCAGTTCTTCCCACACTCACTTTTCCCCATCCCCAGGGGACCACTGATTGGCTTTTTGTCACTAAAGACTAGTGATATTTCCTAGAGTTTTATATAAATGAAATCATACATTCTGTACTCTTTTTTTGTCTGACTTTTTAAAGAAGATGTTGTTGTGCTTATCAGTCGTTTATTCTTTTTATTGCTGAATAATATGTCATTTGTGGACTACAAATGCCATATAATGAATTGCATGTGGTTAAAGTATACAATTTGAAAGGCTTTGACATATGTATACTCTTCTATACCATAATGATATGTCAATGTAGGGTTATGGCTATTCCACGATTTGTCTATTTACCTGTTAATAGGCATTGTGTTATTTGGGTTTTTGATTATTATAAGTTATTATAAACATTTGTGTACAAGTCTTTGTATGGACATGCACCTTCAGATCTCTTGAGTAAATACCCAGGAATGAATGGCTGGATCATATGGCAGGAATATATAATTATTGTGCCCACACTGGAATGTAGTGGCACAACCTTGGCTCACTGCAACCTCCGTCTCCCAGGTTCAAGCCATTCTAGTGCCTCAGTCTCCCAAGTAGCTGGGATTACAGGCATGCACCACCGTGCCCAGCTACTTTTTCTATTTTTTGTAGAGATGGGGTTTCGCCATATTGGCCAGGCTGGTCTCAAACTCCTGGCTTCAAGTGATCCACCTGCCTCTCCCTCCCGAAGTGCTGGGACTACAGGCATGAGCCACTGTGTCTGGCCTGGAATATATTAAATTTTTAAAGAAATGGCCAAACTGCTTTCCAAAGGGATTGTACTATTTTATATTCTCGCCAGCAATGTATGAGGCTTCCAGTTTACCCCCTCATCAACAGTAGATATGGTCACTCTTTTTACTTTTGGACATTCTAATAGACATGAAGTAAGAGTACGGTGGGTTTTAATTTGAATTTTCCTAATGATTACAGATGATCACCTTTTTCTGTGCTTATTTGCCATTTGTGTGTGTGTGTGTGTGTGTGTGTGTGTATATATTTGTATACATCTGTGTATATTTCATGTGTATATATAAATCTTTTGCCCATTTCGAAAGCTAGGTTTTTATTTTTTATATATTTCTTTATATATTCTGAATATAAGTCTTCTATCAGATACAATATGTTATGCAAATATTTTGGTGTCTTATTTTTTCATTCTCTTCATAGTGTCTTCTGAAGAGCAGAAATTCTTAATTTTGATGAAGTCCAATTTATTAGCTTTTCTGATAAAATTTTGAAAAGATGACAGCACCATTTAGGCAATGTGATGGACTTGACATAAATTTTTTTTTTTCTTGAGATGGAGTCTCGCTCTGTCACCCAGGCTGGAGTGCAGTGACTTGATCTTGGTTCACTGCAACCTCCGCCTCCCAGGTTCAAGCAATTCTCTGCCTCAGCCTCCTGAGTAGCTGGGATTACAGGCACCTGCCTCCATGCCCTGCTAACTTTTGTATTTTTAGTAGAGATAGGGTTTCACCATCTTGGCCAGAGTTGTTTTGAACTCCTGACCTCATGATCCACCCACCTTGGCCTCCCAAAGTGCTGGGATTACAGGTGTGAGCCACTGCGCCTGGTGACTTGACATAATTTTAAATGCCTTCTTGGATCTATGATTTTTAAAATTCTTTTAAAAAATAGTTTATTTACTTTTTTTCTCCACACCATGATTTTTGTAACATCTGTGATTTTTAAGTATGGCCTGGCAAGTTCTTTTCTGGTCAAACCTCATTACCACGACAGTCAAATAGCTAAAAGATACCCAGGTTCTGGTGCAGGTCTACTTATTTCAAGCAAAATTTGATAAACCAAAATTACAGTATCACAAGGAAATCTGGACTAAACTGGAAAAATATGGTGGTGAGATTTTTGTAAATGCAACTCCAGGAGGGAATAAAGCCAGTGAATTGGGTTTCTGGGGTGTATGGGGAAAGTAATTTTGTCTTCAACCACTGGGATAATAAAGACCAGCAAATTAGGCCCAAATTGTCCATGAATCAGGGATAAAATATTCGAATTCTGCCACTGGGGTAGGAGTGAACCATGGCTCTACACAGGCGTTGGCTGCCTCTGCACCGTAGCAGGAGAAATTCTCCAGCTGCCTCCATAGGAAGCCAGAGCCTTACTACTGTATTTCAAATTACATATAAATTAAAGACCATGTCTGGGCTGGGCTCACACCCCTATACTCCCAGCATTTTGGGAGGCCACGGCAAGAGGATCACTTGAGCCCAGGAGTTCGAGACCAGCCTGGGCGACATAGCAAGACCTCATCTCTTAAAAAATAGAACAAAATTAGCCAGGCATGGTGGTGTGTTCTTGTAGTCCCAGCTACTTGGGAGGCTGAGGCGGGAGGATTGCTTGGGCTCAGGAGGATGAGGCTGCAGTGAGCTGGGGCTGCACTACTGCACTCCAGTCTGGTTGACAAGAAAAAAAAAAGACTATGTCTATACCCAAATAATGAAAATATCACCTAACATTGCTAGTGCTTATGCTTGCTAGGGGAAGGTGTTTTACCATAGAACCTCACGTAGCCCCCCAACTACCCTGTGAGTGGGTCCCGTTGTTGTCTCATTTTATGGTTGAGGAAACTGAAGCACAGAAAGGTTAAGAGAGCAGTAAAGCCAGACAGTTCCCTTGACTTCAGGGTCTGTGCTCTTCTTTCCCATTCTCTACTGCCACTTTTCATGGCACCTACATAATTCAACTCTTTCACTTCTGTGAGTGATCTTTTAGCTAACTGGATCTTAGTATGAGCGACGCTTCTTGACTTGGGCACAAAGCATTCTTGTGTCCCCCGCCCCAGTACTGCAGCTCCTGCATGCCATGCACACGGAACTGCCCTCAGCTTTGCACTCCTCTGTGAGGGCAGCTTGGAAGCCTGTCTCCCTCATGAGACTGCAAGCTTCTGGGGTAAGGCTATGTCTTAGTGCCAGCACCTGGTCAGTTCTTGATATGTTGTTTGCTGATTGAAGGAATGAAGAAATCTCCTAGCCCTGATGAAGTCTTCGATTCTAAATTTAGATGGCTAAGAAAGACTGATTGCTTCATGTTAAAAATAATTACTCAGCATTCAGATAAATGAGGACATTACTAGATCAATTATTCCCACAGGGAAATGGTCAGACTAACTCCAAAGATAGTTCAGAGATCTTTATTCTGGGAACATGCTGTTGTCTTGTTACTGGAATGATTCAGAGCTCTATGCGCAGACTAAAAACTAGAGACTTTGACAGATACAACCACAAGACTGTGGGCATTTCTCCTGAGAAGCCTGTACCACAGTGACAGAAAAAAAGAAATAAGGAGTTTCACACAGGGAAGGCCATTCAAAAGAAATAATCATCATTGTAACAGCTGTCCCTTATTGCATGGTTGACTGCCACTGTACTGTTCTTTCCCTTCATTAACTCACTAAATCCTAAAAACAAGCTAAATAAACAATGAACCACCAATAACAGGGTAAACTGGCAACATATGGTTTCTGATGTTGTTCAAAGGGAAATACACATCACCCACGCAGTATTTCTTTTTCATAATGGTAAACAATACACAACACAAATTTACCATCTCAACCACTCCCAAGGGTACAGTACAATAGCATTAACTATACATACATTGTTGTGCAACAGATCTTTAGAACTTTTTATCTTGCAAAACCAACCTGTATATTTACAAACAACTTCCCTCTTTTCCTTCTCCTTAATCCTTAGCAACCATTCTACTGTATGTTTCTAAGAGTTTGCTCTAGATACCTCACCTAAGTGGAATCTGCAGTATCTGTCCTGCAATTGGCCCACTTCACCCAACAGAATGTCTCCAAGGCTCATCCATGCTGCAGCATATGATAAAATCACCTTCCTTTTTAAGGCTGAATAATTTTCCATTGTATGTATATACCACATTTTCTTTATTCATTAATCTGTCAGTGATGGGCATTTAGGTTGCTCCCACCTCTTGGCTATTGTGAATAATGCTGCCATGAACATGGATGTGCGAATAACTCTTTGACATCCTATTTTCAATTCTTTTTTCACATATACCCAGAACTGGAATTACCAGATCATGTAGTAATTCTAATTTCAAGTTTGTGACGAGCCTCCGTACTGTTTCCTATAACAGTTGTAACATTTTGAATTCCCACCAGCAGTGCACAAGTGTTCCAATTTCTCCACATCCTTGCCAACGTGTCATTTTCTGTTTTTGTAATAGTGAAGATTCTAATGGGTGTGAGATATCTCCTTGTAATTTTGATTTGCATTTTCCTGATGATTAGTGATATTGTGCACCTTTTCATATACTTCTTGGCCATTTGTGCATATTTTGGAGAAATATCTATTCAAGTCCTTTGTCCATCTTAAGATTGGATTATTTGTTTTTGTTGTTGTCATTGAGTTGAAGGAGTGCTTTATATATTCTGGCTATTAACCCTCTGTCCAATATACGGCTTGAAAATATTTTCTTCCATTCTGTTGGTTGACTTTTCACTTTGTTGATTGTTTTCTTTGTTGCCAGAATTTTTAAAGTTTGATGTAGTTCCATTTGTCTATTCTTGCTTTTGTTGCTTATGCTTTTGGTATCACATCCAAGAAACTTTCATCAAATCCAGTGTCATAAATCTTTTTCCTTATTTTTTTTTCTTCTAGGAGTTTTATAGTTTCAGATCTTACTTGTAGGTCTTTAATACATTTTGAGTTAATTTTTATATATAGTATAAAGTGTATTAGTCAATTTTGTGTTACTGTAAAGGAATACCTAAGGGTGGGTAATTTATAAAGAAAAGAGATTTCTTGGCTCATGGTTCTGCAGACCATACAGGAAGTGTGGTGCTGGCATCTGCTTCTGGTGAGGGCCTCAGAAAGCTTATAATCATGGTGGAAAGCCAAGGAGGAGCAGGCAGCATCACATGGCAAAAGCAGGAGTGAGAGAGTGGGGAGGTGCCACACTTTGAAACAACCATATCTTGTGTGAAGCCAGAGAACTCATTCATCACATTTAATATTGATACTGTTTTTATTAACAATATTGTTTAATATTAAAATGTGCCAATAGGCCCAGCAATTTTTTATATTTTTTCGTAGAGATGGGGTCTCACCATGTTGTCTAGGTTGGTCTCACACTCCTGGGCTCAAGCAATCCTCCTGCCTTGGCCTCCCAAAGTGCTGGGATTATAGGCATGAGCCACCATGCCCAGCCTCTTTCAGCACTTTGAATATATTATTTCACTCACTTCTGGCTTATAATGTTTCTGCTGATAAAGTTGCTGAAAATCTTATGAGAGGTCCCTTGTACCTGACCAGTGGCTTTTCTCTTGCTGCTTTCAAGAGTCTCTCTTTGACTCTGACTTTTCACAGTTTTATTACAATGTCACTTAGTGTGGGCCTCTTTATATTCTACTTATTTGAAATTCTTTGAGCTCCTTGAATTTGCATGTCTATTTCCTTCCTCAAATGTGGGAAGTTTTCAGCAATTATTTCTTCAGATAAGCTCTCCACCTTTTTCTCTATCTCTTTTATTGAGACTCTTATAATGTGTATATTAGTCCACTTAATGGTGTTGTATAGGCTATTTAGGCTTTCTTCACTTTTTTTTTTTTTTGAGATAGAGTCTTGCTCTGTTACCCAGGCTGGAGTGCAGTGGCATGATCTCGACTCACTGCAACCTCTGCCTCCTGTGTTCAAGTGATCCTCCTACCTCAGCCTCCCAAGAAGCTACCACAAAAAAAAATTAGCTGGGTGTACCACCAGCTAATTTTTTTGTACTTTTAGTAAAGACAGGGTTTCACTGTGTTAGCCAGGATGGTCTCTATCTCCCCACCTCGTGATCTGCCCACCTCAGCCTCCCAAAAGGCTAGGAGTACAGGTGTTAGCCACCACACCTGACCTTCTTCACTTTTTTTCATTCATTTTTCTTTTTGTAACTTTGACTTGATAGTTTCAAGTGATCTGTCTTTGAGTTCACTGATTCTTCTTTCTGCTTGATCTAGTCATCTGTTGATTGAATTTTCAATTCTATTATTGTATTTTTCAGCACCAGAATTTCTGTTTGGTTCCTGTTTATAGTTTCTATCTTTTTGTTGAGTTTCTCATTTTGTTCATGTGTAGTTTTCCTGATTTTATTTAGTTGTCTATCTGTGTTCTCTAGAGCATTGAGCTTCTTAAAGATTATTTTGAATTATCTGTCAGGTAACCCATAAATCTCCATTTCTTTAGGTTCAGTTTCTGGATATTTATTTATTTATTGTATTATATATATATATATATTGCACCATGTTTTCCTGTTTCTTTGAGTACCTTTTTTTGGAGTAGGGGCTGGCAGGGTTGCTGGGAATTGTGACTTGCACAATTGAAAACACAGCCACCTCTCCTGGTCTCTACAGAATGGTTTCATACCAGGGAAGACTCTTACCAATCAGCCTGGCTAGCAATTCTGGGATCTCTGAAACCTTTTGTGGTGATATATCTTCTCTCAGCTTGTGTGTATAATTTTCCAATTAGTGATATTAGCTCAGTTTTTAAAAAGGAGTTTGTAATATCTTTTTCTCTCTGGTGGTTGTCTAAAATGCTGCAGACTGTCTGGCGTTGTACCAAGCTGATGATCTCTCCTTTGTTCCCTGTGGCCCTCAGGTCCCCAAAATATGCTTGTTTGGTCAGTGCTCTGGGTCAGGTACATAGAAATCAGACCCTAGGCCTGCCATCTAGATAGCCAGAATGTTGGATGCATTGTTCCAGTCTTCTCTGTCTCTCCCAAGGGAGAAGGTGTAAGCTGGATACTTTTCCCCAATTACAATACGCTGTGCCAACTTGGGGGAAAGGCTGGTGCAATTGAAATGGAATGATTCTTTTTAACCATTTGGACATGGTGTTTTTGTTTTTGAGCTTGCCTGGGATATTGCAACTTCTAAGCTGTTTCTGGAGTTTTCATAAAGGCTTTGGACAGTAGATTGTGGTTAAATCAGTGTCTCCATGGGGGAATAAGGTTTGGAACTTCCTATTCTACAATCTTGCTGCTGTCACTCCAACACCTATGCAGTCTTTGTGCCAAGAACATTTTATCTAAATTTAATAATGAGGAAATAATTATACAAATCTGGGGACAATTCAAAGACAGCTAGCACAAATCCTTCAAAAATATCAATGTCATGAATCCTCTCCCCTCCCAAAATACAGGGAAAGTGTTAAAGGAGACAAAAGAGATATAATAGGTAATGTAGTCCATGAAGCTTGATTAGATTCTGAGTTTTTAAAAATGCCATAAAAGTCATTTTGAAGATAATTAACTTTGGATACATGCTGCGTGTTTGATGATATTTTTAAATATGGTAAATGTCTCTGGTGCGATAATTGTATGTTAGATATGTAGAAGAATTTCCTTGTTTTTAGGAGATGTATTCTGGAATATTTAGGGTGGAAATGTCACGACGTCATAATACACATATACATGTACAAAGGGTGAACAAATATATGACAAAATGTCAACAGTTGGTGAATCTATATGAAGGTTATAAAGGTATTCCTTAAACTTTTCATAAAATTATTTTCAAAATAAAAAGTTGGGGAGATAAGCCCTAGGAGACATTATTCTTATCATTTTCATTTTACAGTTGAGAAAACTGAGGTTCAAAATGGTTAAGTATTTTACTCTAGGTCACACAATGACGAAGTTGAGGATTCAACCAGAGTAGGTTTATGCAACTTTTGTATTTTATGAGCACTTGAGGTAAGAATTGATACCACCTTTTACAGAGATGAATCTGAGGCCTAGAGAAGAGGTGGAATACCCAGGGTCATGGGTATAGGAAATGGAGCCAGAGCATCAGTTCAGTGTTACCTTTGGAGTTTGGGGCTCTTCCCATTGTATGTTGCTGAGAAAGCGAGAAGGAGAAGGAGTAGGAGACATTGAGGTAAGACAGAGGCTAAAAGCCTTAAGTTTCCTCTTATTGACAGACTTCCCACCCTTTATCCTGACAAGTGTTTTAGTAAGATCTGGGAATGGAGCCAGCCCTGAGATGTGGCAACTATGGGCTCAATTTACAGCCACCTCTTTCGTCCACCCTGCCCTTGCCTCCACAGCCCTCAACATTCTGTCTCTCACATGCACTCAGCCTCCACAGACCTTACGCCTACTCATCCTTCAGGCCTCAGATTAGACTGCGTTTATTTCAGGAAACCTTTCTTAAACCTCATCCATCCCTATCCCATCCACATTCCCATAGGGTAAGAGATCCCATTTCTTTCAGAGTTTTCTGTTATCATGGCTAATACTGGGCACCAATTATGAGCACTGGCACATTAACTCACTTTGTCCTCGAAACCTATGAGACTGATAGTAACATTATATTCTCATTTTATGATGAAGAAGTTAAGACATAGAAAACCTAATTAATTCCTTAAGGTAAAACAAAACTAGTATAAATTCAAACACAGGCACCTGGTTCAGAACCTAAACTTTTAACCACTATATGGTAATTGTTCTTCTCAGCATGTGTAACAGTTGCAAGTATTTGTTTACTCTCTGTCTTCTCTGTGTAAGTGAAAGCTCCATTGCTTGTTCACTAGTATATCCTGAAACTTGGCCAAGGGCCTGGCATTGTCAGGACCCGATAAATACTTGTTGAATAGATAGCAATGTAGGTAGTGCATCGGGAAGAGCAAGGCATCAGGAGTCAAACATACCAGAGTTTGTTATGTGGCCACTTACCAATTAGGTGATTTTGGGTAGGTCAATTGACTTTGCAGTGTAGCCATTTTTGCATCTACAAAATGGAAGTTATTGTGAGAATTCACTGCAAAAGTGTGTTATAAACTGCCCTTTGTATAAATGTCAGTCATGATGATTTCTTATCTCTGGAAGGTAACCAGAACATGATTCTTTCTACTTCCAAAAGAAAAACAAGGTAAAGTCTGCAATCAGAAAAAAGTCACTCCCTGCCTATGCTGACTAGGCCTCCAGGATAGGCCTGAAATTCTGTTAGATCATAAGAATCTTTGGCTGCCCCAGAGGCCTAACTTAAGTTCCTGAATCTGTGCCTTCCTTTGGGAGCTCTGCTTAGGGTGTGAGACTCAATGTTTCCATGGGGAGCTGATAGACTGAATCCAAGAATGAAGCCAAACATTGGGATAGATAGCTCTGCAGCAGAGTCAGAGAATGGAAGTGACAGAACTGTGAAACAACTGTCCCCACTCATCCCTATAGCTGCTTAACCCCAGGAGGGAACTAAGAGAGACACACTGAGGACTCCGCAGAACAAAGTGCTGTGGGTTCTCTTCTCTCCACACATCGTATTCTAACTGCCTGTGTGCCAATGCCTCCTGCTCAGACATGGAGGCAAGCCCGGGAGGAGCACGTTAACTGTAAGGAATGATTAGGCCCACCCTGAGTCAAGTTGGTAAAAGTAAGGAAACAAATCCCAGAAAAACATGGTTTTAATCATGTAAAGCCTAGAAGTAAGGCTAGCTCCTAAAATATTTCTTGTCTCTGTCTGCAGGTATTAAACTACTTATAAGCTTGGTGAGATTAACAAATAGATGTTTTGGGGCTGGGTATGGTGGCTCAGGCCTGTAATCTCAGCACTTTGAGAGACCGAGGCGAGTGGATCATGCGGTCAGGAGTTCGAGAACAGCTTGGCCGAAAGACCAGCCTGGCCAATATGGTGAAATCCTGTCTCTACTAAAAATACAAAAATGAGTCAGGTGTGGTGGCGGGTGCCTGTAGTTCCAGCTACTCAGGAGGCGGAGGCAGGAGAATCGCTTGAACCCTGGAGGTGGAGATTGCAGTGAGCCGAGATTGCACCACTGCACTCCAGCCCGGGCGACAAGAGAGAAACTCTGTCTCAAAAAAAAAAAGAAAAAGACGTTTTGTGTTGTGAAAATTAAGAAAAGAAAGTGGCCCCTCTCTGAGCCAGAATGAACATGGTAGGAACAAGTAATGGTTTTATGAAAAATGTTGGTTGCCCAGTTAGAAACCATAAGAAGTTGTAGACTCAGGAAGTCTTGCTTTCAGAGAGCTGAACAGGTCTTTCTGAAGGATATGGAGAGAGAAATGTAGCTGGATACAACTGTGCGCCCGGCCTTGGGTTGATCGAAATACTAAGCTACATAAGCACAGTTCTTGCCCTCAAGGAGCTCTTAATTTAGTGGATTTTTATTTAGATTAATTCTAAGAAGTTAAACAAATACGGAAGTGTACGATTAAGGAATGGTTAACTGGGGCCCTGTTTCTAGTGAAATGCTATTCAACCTTAAAAAAAAAAATCAATGGTAAGGAAACACAGAAGGCATGACAATCAAATTTTTAGGTGACAAAAATCTTGGAGGAGTAACTCAGATTTGAACGTCTGAATCAATGCTTTAAAAATGTTTTGACAGACCAGAATCAAGTCCAAGTTGAACCTAAGTTCAAAATAATTAATTAGGTGAGTAGACTGCTAAGCAAATTTGGACTTAATTTACATTTTAAAAAAGTAATGTTGGCCAGGGGCAATGGTGGCTCACACTTGTAATCCCAACACTTTGGGAGGCTGAGGCGGGCAGATCACCTGTGGTCAGGAGTTCAAGACCAGCCTGGCCAACATGATCAAACTCTGTTTCTGCTAAAAATAGAAAAATTAGCTGGGTGTGGTGGCACATGCCTGTAATCCCAGCTACTCAAGAGGCTGAGGCACGAGAATTGCTTGAACCCAGGAGGTGGAGGTTGCAGTGAGTCGAGATTGCACCAGTGCACTCTCCAGCCTGGGTTACACAAAGTGAGACTCTGTCTCAGAAAAAAAGGTAATGGTGCTTTAGTCAACCGCAGACTTAATATGAGCCAGGAGCAGAATGAGGTTGCCACAGATATGAATGCAACCCAAGGATGGAATAATAGAAGTAGCATGCTCAGGACAAGTTGTACCATCACTATTGCCTGTTTTGGTCCAATCTTGGTCTAGAATCTTTTTTTTTTTTTGAGACATTCTCACTCTGTCGCCCAGGCTGGCATGTAGAGGGGCAATCTCGGCTCACTGCAACCTCCACCTTCCGGGTTCAAGCAATTCTCCTACCTCAGCCTCCAGAGTAGCTGGGATTATAGGTGCATGCCACCACACTCGGGCCTAAAAAGTCTTTAAATAACTCATTTTAAAAAGGATGTTTGGCCAGGTGCAGTGGCTTATGCCTGTAATCCTAGCACTTTGGAAGGCTGATATGGATGGGTCGCTTGAGCTCAGGAGTTCGAGACCAGCCTGGACAACATGGTGAAACCCCGCTTCTACAAAAAATAGTGGTGCACAGTGGTGTGTGCCAGTAGTCCCAGCTATGTGGGGGGCTGAGGTGAAAGATTGCTTGAGACTGCAGTGAGCCAAGAACATGCCACCTCACTCCAGCCTGGATGACAGAGTGAGACCCTGTTTTTTTTAAAAAAGATATATTTGTAAATTTCTTTTTCCTTCACAAAATTTGTCTTCCATTTTTGTTAGACTGTTGAAAATGCATTGAGAATTTTTATGATTATTCAACTTGAAGAGCTTTAAGTAATGACCCAAACTTTAGATTTAGAAGCCAAAATAATCATGGATAATGGATTAGTCTTTATTTTCTTGGACATTGTCATGACATTCCGTAGATTTCACCAAACTGTTCTTGAATTCAATCCGTGGTAAAATATCTTCTTTCTTCAGTCTTTTCTTCAGCTCATGATCTCTGCAGCCCTGTAATTGTGGATATTCCTTTGAATATTATTATCAGCCTCTTTCTCTTCATTATCTCCTTGAGAATTCATCTACTCCTGTGGTTTACAACTTTCTTACTTCTTGGATAACCTATAAACCTGTAGTTGCGTCTTGGGTTGCAATTTGAACTCCAGTGCTGTATTCCAACTATTTAGGGAAAAGGAGCACAAGATAAGGGAGTTAAATTTTGTTTAGAGTATTTTACTTAATTCCCACAATAACCCTGTTTGGTTTGGGCATTAGCACTTTTCAGATGTGTACACCAGGTCTCAGAGAGCCCAAAGTCAGAATTCCATGGAATTTTAGCTTGGTGATTTGCACCCTGGTCTTCTGGCTCCTATTCTGGGGCTCTGTCCATCATGGCTGCCTCTCCTTTGGATCTTATGGTCTGTATTTGGCATTCATTCATTCACTCCATCCGCTTACTTATGTAGAAATATTACATGTCTACCATATTTCAGGAACTATGCTAGAGATGGGGGAATAAGGAAGTGAATAGGACACCATCCTTTCTTTGAGAAGATAACAGGCTGGCAGAGGAGGTTGAAAAGACAGACAATTGTGCAAAGTGATAAAGTCTCTGATCTGCTATAGAATGCACTGTTTGCCAAGATACCTGGGGAGGCAGTCATGGAGAGATATTTCATGGGATTTCGAATGAGGAGTAGAAATTTGGCTTCCCTTTCCAATAGGGCTGTACCTTTTATTTCACTTTTCAGGTTTAAGCGTTTTGTCTTCCTCCCTATCACATATACAGGCATAGTAGGCCCTCAGGTTGTTGAATGACAGCTACAAACAGGACGGAGGCTATAATGCAACAAAGTATTCATACTTAATTCTTAAGAAAAAATCTCGATATATCAAACAGATGGTTATTCATTCCTCCTACCAGAACATTTATTAGCATGAGCTAGTTCCTCCCTACCTTGTAAGGGAAGAAATTATATAGTTATGTAAGGTCACACAGCATTTAGTGTCAAAATCCTGAGCAGGGTCTGCTCCTTGGACTCCCAATCTTGTACCTTTCAGCATCTAAATGTGACCGACTCTTCCAGAACAGCTGAAGACAGAGCCTGAGCAACACAGAACGGTGTTTCATCGCTGCTGGTGAGAGGAAGAGTCCACAAAAGTGCATGCACTATGGGAGATGCTACTGGCCTATTAGGATCTTACAATTCTGGCAATTTCTTGCCATCTGGACATTAATGACTACAATTAGTTGTTCACCTTGGTCAGACTGGGAACACACGCCAGGTAAAAAGTGTCCTGCCCTATGAGAAACCACCTTACTGCCAAAGAGGAAAAGTTTGTGTTTTTTTTTTTTTGGTCACTGAACTCACAGAGAGGGAAGCAGTCTTTTTAATAGGTCTGGAATCTGAACTTTCATAAAAGGTACCTTATCTCTCGACTTTCTCATATGTCTTCATATGTTCTATTGACTCTCTTTGATGGAATATACCAGCAGGCGCTACAAAGTGCTTTTTAATACTTTAGTAAACAATTGAGAGAGAAACCTCATTACAGATAAAGTGAGAAGTGAAGTTGGACAGCCCATTTATCTTACTCAAGATTAAGTAAGGGCGACTGCTCAATTAGGCTAAAATAAAATCTCTCATGTTTCCTTCCTAATGTCTTGTTTGGGGGCAGGGGTAAGGGGGTGGGGGAAGTGAGTGGCAGGATGAGTAAGCTTCTGAAATATTGCCCACGAATGTGTCAGGCATCGGGGGAGGGAAAGGAGCTTCAGCAGCTGCTCCTACAGCAGTCGCTTTGCATTGCTTTCTGCCAGCAGGAAGTGGGGGCACGAGACAGCTAAGGGTCCATCAGAGAAGGCCAGCGTGTCCTTCCTCAGTCCTGGCCATGGCACTTTCATTAGCAGCCTCAGAAAGGAAAGGGGTGGAGGGGCAGATGGCAAAGGATTATCCATGGGGCTTTAGGAAGAGGAATTGAGAAGAGTGAATTTGATCCAAATCTAAAATGTATAAAGATTGTGCACCTGCTCTTATTCTTTAGTCATTGATCATAGCAGTTTGTTGTTGTTGTTGTTTTTTTAGAAAGAAAAAGAGAGAAAAGCAGAAAGAAAGAGCAAAAGAAAGAAAAAAAAGAATGAAAGAGAGAAAGAAAGAGGAAGAGAAAGAGGGAGAGAGAACGGGATTCTTGTTTTATTGCCCAGGCTAGAATGCAGTCTAAAAATGGGTATTAAAAACCTCTTTAATGCCAATAATTGTGCTTAACAATGGAGACAGGAAGGAACAGGGGATGAAAATAACAAACA
>CAUYQU010033268.1:0-42351 GCA_963574635.1 Cheracebus regulus
TGTTGCTCCTTCTCCGGGAATCTCCCAGTCTGTGGGCATCAAAAATTCGTCTGCAATTGCGGCATCCACTCCCTCTCTGCGCTTTCACTGGGAGCTACAATCCTGAGCTGCTGCTACGCGGCCATCTTGGATCTCTCTCCTCATTGTGGTTTTAATTTGCATGTCCCTGATGGATAAAGAGCTTCAACAGATTTCCATGTATTTTTGGACATCAGGATATGCTGTCCTGGGACATGCAGTAGCCGTGGAGCTAGGGCACTCAAGGCTCCCTTCAAGTAAGGACTTGTAGTCCAGGTGTGGGGAGTGTGGTTTGTAGACGTTCTTCAGCTCCTTCAGGGTCTGCCCAAACTGCAGAGAACGACCTTGTCCAAGGTCATGCTCTTCCTGAGTATGACTGAGTGTTGACTGAGCAAGGGAAGGTCAAAGCACAGCCATTCAGCCTGAGTGGGGCAGATGGATAAGCAATTCCACTTCTGAGCCCCCCAGGTTGGCCCAGGCTGTGCTAGGCTACGTCGCAGTTCAACTCCTTTCTCTGTTCAATCCTGCTTCTTCCCTATAGAAAGCAAAAAGTTCCTCTTCAAAGTTTTCCTTCTTGTTAAAGAATAATACTAAAAAATGTTGGAAATAATAGTTTATTTTAAAGTGCCTTTTTAAAAAAAGTCTATTGACCATTTTCCTATGAAATTGTCTTTTTTGTTTCTTACCAATTTGTTGCTTTTTGTTTAGTGTGGATACAAGTCCTTCGTCAATTATGTGTGTGACAAATATCTTCTCTAGCTACATGTCTTGCCTTGTTAATTACTTTATTGCGTCTGAAGCACAGAAGGTCTTCATTTAGATGTAATTCAATTTATCAATTTATTTCCTTTCTATATATGCTTTTTGTATCCTGTTTAAGAAATATTTTCCTGACCGGGAGTAGTGGCTCATGCCTGTAATCCTAGTACTTTGGGAGGCCAAGGCGGGCAGATCACGAGGTCAGGAGACTGAGGCCATTCTGGCCAACATGGTGAAACCTCATCTCTACTAAAAATGCAAAAATTAGCTGGGTGTGGTGGCCCATGCCTGTAGTCCCAGCTACTCAGAAGGCTGAGGCAGGAGAACTGCTTGAACCTGGGAGTCAGAGGTTGCAGTGAGCCGAGATTGCGCCATTGTACCTTAGCCTGGTGACAGAGTGAGACTCCGTTTCAAAAAAAAAAAGAAAGAAAGAAAGAAAGAAAGAAAGAAAGAAAGATTTTCCTATCCTAAGGTTATGAGTGCATTCCTCTATATTATATTCTAAAAGCTTTTATTGTTTTGCCTTTCAGATTTACATTTGTACGCCATCTGGAATTAATTGTTTCATAAGGCATGAGGCTGAGACCATGTATCATTTTTCTTCCCAAACGGTTATGCTGTTGCCCCAGCACTGTATTTTGAAATTGCCTTCTTCCCCGCTCCCCAGTGCTGCAGTGCCAGCCTGTCCCGTACATCAAGTGTGAGTCTGCCCACATGGATGGATCTGTTTCTGGATTTCCATTCTGTGTCATTGGCCTATCTGTCTGCTTTTGTCCCAATACCACACTGTCCAACATCCACTGTCTTTTTTTCCCATTTTTAAAAGTGTAGTAAAATACACATAACATAAAATTCACCATCTTAACCATTTTTAAGAGTACAGTTCAGGCTGGGTGTGGTGGCTCACGCCTGTAATCCCAACACTTTGGAAGGCCAAGGCGGGTGGATCACCTGAGGTCAGGAGTGTGAGACCAGCCTGAGCATGGTGAAACCCCATCTCTACTAAAAATACAAAAATTAGCCAGGCATGGTGGTGCGTGCCTGTAATCCCAGCTACTCAGGAGCCTGAGGCAGGAGAATCACTTGAACCTGGGAGGCAGAGGTTGCAGTGAGCTGAGATCACTCCACTGCACTCCAGCCTGGGCATCAAGAGTGAAACTCTGTCTCAAATAAATAAATAAAATGGACAGTTCAGTGGCATTAAATACATTCATAACGTGCAATCATTACCACCTCTACTTCCAGAACTCTTTTCATCTTGTGAAACCGAAACTCTACACTGATTAAACACTAACTCCCCATTCCTCCTCTCATCCCAGCAACCACTATTCTGTTTTCTGTCTCTATGAATTTGACTACTCTAAGTTCCTCATGTAAGTGGGATCATACAGTATTTGTCTCTTTGTTACTGGTGTATTTACTTAACATAATGTTTAGCATAATGTCCTCAAGGTTCACCTATGTTTTAGCATGTATCATAATTTCTTTTCAAGGCTGAATAATATTGCATTGTATGTCTATATCACATTTTTAAAAATTTATTCATCCAACAATGGACACTTAGGTTGCTCCACATTTTAGCTATCGTAAATAATGCTAAATGAACAGGTATACATATATCTCTTTGAGATCCTTCCTTTAGTTCTTTTGGGTACATACTCAGAAGTAGAATTGCTGGATCATATATCATATGGGAACTCTAATTTCAATTTTTTGAGGAACTGGCATACTGTTTTCTAAAGCAGGCACACCATTTTACATTTCCACCAATGTTTCACCAAAGTTCCAATTTTTCCACATTGTCATGAACGCCTGTTATTTTCTAGATTTTTTTTTTGAAAGTAGCCACGTGCGAGACGTTATCTCATTGTACTTTTGATCGTATTTCCATAATTATTATGATGTTGAGCATTTTTTCATGTGCTTATTGCTCATTTGTAAATCTTCTTCGAAGAAATTTCTTTTCTAGTCCTTTACCCATTTTTTAATCAAAATGGACTTCTTATTGTTATTATTGTTGAGTTTTAGAAGTTCTCTAGATATTCTAGATATTAATAATTTATCAGATAAGTGATTTGCAAATATTTCCCCCATTATGTGGGCTGCCTTTTTATTCTGTTCAAAGTATCTTCTGATGAACAAAATTTTTTAATTTTCATGAAGTCCAGTCTATTTTTTATTTTATTGCTTGTGCTTTTTATGTCATATCCAAGAAATAATTGTCAAATCCAACATCATAAAGCTTTTGCCCTATGTTTTCTGCTAAGAGCTTTACAGTTTTAGGTCTTACATCCAGGTCTTTGATACATTTCGAGTTAATTTTCATATGTGGTCTGAGGCAATGGTCTGCCTTCATTCCTTTGCACATGAATATCCACTTCCCCTAGTACCATCTGTTAAAATGACTGTCGTTTCTCCATCGAATGATCTTGGCACCCTTGTGAAAAACCATTTTACCACATATGCAAGAGTTTATTTCTGGGCTCTCTATTCTATTCCATCGGTCTATATGTCTGTCTTTATAATGGTACCACACTATTTTGATTATGTAGCTTTGCATTTTGTTTTGAAATCAGGAAATGTGAATCCCCCAGGTTTGTTCTTCATTTTCAAGATTGTTTTGGCTATTCAGGGTCCCTTGAAATTCCATATGAATTTTAATATGATTTTTTTTCTACTCCTGCAAGAAAGTTACTAGATTTTGTTAGGGATTGCATTGAATCTGTAGATTACTTTTCATAGTATTGAGATCTTAACAATTTTGCCTTTCAATCCATGAATGTTGGGTGTGTTTCCATTTATTTATATGTTCTTTAATTTTTTTTCAGCAATGTTTTATATTTTTCAATGTATAAGTATTTCATCTCTTTGATTCCTAAGTATTTTATTCTTTTTTATTATTATTTTTATTTTTTCAGACAAATTTATTTATTTATTATTTATTTGAGATGGAGTCTTGCTCTATCACCCAGGCTGGAGTCCAGTGACACAATCTTGGCTCACTGCAACCTCCGCCTCCTGGGTTCTAGTGATTCTCCTGTCTCAGCCTCCCAAGTACCTGGGATTACAGGTGTCTGCCACCATGACCGGCTAATTTTTATATTTTTAGTAGAGACGGAGTTCCATCAGATTGGCAGGGCTGGTCTTGAGCTCCTGACCTCAGGTGACCCACCTGCCATTCTTTTTGATGCTACCTTAAATATAATTGTATTAGTCCATTTCCATGCTGCTAATAAAGACACACCTGAGACTGGGTAATTTATAAAGAAAAAGAGGTTTAATTATAAAGAAAGAGAAGTTTAATGAACTCACAGTTCCACGTGGCTGGGGAGGCCTCACAGTCATTGGGGAAGGCAAAAGGCACATCTTACATGGCAGTAGGCAAGAGGGAATGCGAGCCAAGAGAAAGAGGAAATCCCTTTTAAAACCATCAGATCTCATGAGACTTATTCACTATCACAAGAACAGGATGGGGGAAATTGCCCCCATGATTCAATTATCTGCCACTGAGTCCCTCCCACAACACGTGGGAATTATGGGAGCTACAATTCAAGTTGAGATTTGGGTGGTGACACAGCCAAATCATATCAATAATTTTTGTAATTTTCTTTTCAGATTGATTGTGGTTAATGTATAGAAATGCAACTGAATTGTTGTGAGTTGACTTTGTATCCTGCTACTTTGCTGAATCATGTATTGGGTCTAACAGTTTTTTCCTTTTGTGTGTAGAATCATTAGGGTTTTCTGCAGATAAGGTGATATCATCTATGAACAGAGACAATTTACTTCTCTATTTCCAATTTAGATGCCATTTCTTTCTTTTTCTCACCTAATTGCTCTGGCTAGAACTTTCAGCAGTATGTTGAATAGAAATGGCGAAAGCAGGCATCCTTGCCTCGTTCCTGACCTTACAGAAAAAGCTTTCAGTCTTTCACCATTGACCATTATGTTCCCGTTGTATTTTTCTATATTGGTTTCATTAATTCTCATTCTCTTTTAATCCCACTTAGATGGGCCAAATAAAATGGCCTAACCATATTAACTTCAGGTTGATTTTTCTGCAATCAGCAGGCATCTAGAGTCATGCTGGAGTGGGTCTCTGGTCTCACAGCAAAAATGGTGTCTGTAAATGGTCCTCCTCTGGGTTTAGAGAAATCAGAGAAAGAGCATCAGTTCTTTCACCAACATCCCTGAATTTTGCTATGGTTTATATGCTAATTTGAACACAAGTGTTCGCCTGTACCATAGGCTCCTCCCCACCCTGCCCCAGCTCTATACCCTCCTTAATTGCTCAGCAGCAGGGATGTGCTGGCTCCCAGGTGTCAGGGGTTTCAGCTTCAGAGGTGTTGGATGACTTGCACTCAGTAGGCTGGAGAAATTTTCATGTCAACTGGGTCACTAGGCTAGGTTGTCTTGCCTAGGCAGAAGAAAGCCACAGGTTACACCTCAGACACTGGGCAATAATCCAGTCACTCTTTGAAGCAGAAACTTTGCCTGCTCTGGGGATAAGAGCACTTCCCAGCAAGTTTCTCTCTCCAGAGGTGACATCCAAGAAGTAACTGTAATGAGGTCCTTGTCTATCAATTCTTCTACCATGGGTGCTCATGTGAATAAATAATAGATGCTCAGACTGAATGGGAAAGGCTTATTGGCAGCAATAAGAGGAAGCTAACCTTCAAATATTCATTCTGCTAGTTCAGAATACCTGCTCAAATTTCAATTCAATAAATATGTGCCACACAGCGAGTTAGACTTCAGCAATTTTCAGAGTCCCCACACTGGTGGGAAAAAGAATAAAATGCAAGAAATTCACGCAGCTTGTAAGCAGTGTCCTGGAAAATTCCAAAGCATTTTCATCTTATTTGATGTTGCTTATTGCTGGGGTGCATTTAATAACTGGATGGCAGCAGAAATGATTTGCAAGAAGAAATTTTAGAGTGCTCAAAGTTAAGCCTAATCGTCATTTCTACAATTCCATTCTTCACAGAACTGGTGTCCTTATTTTCCCTCAGCTTCAGTCTTCAGTCCCAAAGTGCAAAGCAGTATTTAAATGCCATCAAAGAAAGTCTCCAAGAAACACATATCTGGCCCGGTAAGAAGGCTGCTAAGGTTTAGAATTAGAACCTCAAAGAAATCCTTTAGAATCCCCACTCAGTAGAAAAAAGAGGGTGAATAGATGCAAGGAAGCCAGACTGGGCAGCCTAGGCCACCATCTTGGCCTCCTAAAGTCAAAGGTTGGACACCCAGGGGGTCAAGCCCTGCTCTACCTCGAGGTAATCACATTCAAGGATGGGGAAGAATTTATTGCTTCTGTAAAGACAATTGTCTAGAAGTGTAACACTTTGAATCATTTTTCTTCAGCAAGCATAAACTATAAAACTTTAGATTGGGATGGATCTTAAAGGCCCGTGTGTGTGTGTGTGTGTGTGTGTGTGTGTGTGTGTGTGTGTGTGTGTGTGTGTTTAAAGACAGAGGCTAGCTCTGTTGTCCAGGCTGCAGTGCAGTGGCGCAAACACAGCTCACTGGAGCCTCGACCTCCTGAGCTCAAGTGATCCTCCCACCTTAGCCTCCCAAAGTGCTGGAACTATAGGTGCATGCCACCATGCCCGGTCCCCCTTCACCTTTTGGCTAACATGGAGGCACCTAACCTGGAACCTCACATATCTTGGCACAATAGGATCTCATTTCAACACAGCATGGGAGCTCTGAGATAGAGGGGAGGATCTGACTCAAGTATAACCATGGGCCCCTTCTCCAAGAACGTTAGTGGCTGTGGTGGGCTATGATACAGCATATGATACAGCAGGCGGTCATGCTAGACCTGATCCAGCCAGCTTCCACTTTAATAAGGGCTGAGTGTGTGTGTGTGTGTGTGTGTGTGTGTGTGCTTGTTTCTTTCCTGGCCTTCCAAAATGGAAAGACAGAATGAGAGCTGCTAAACAGGATGCAGCACGGTGCAGGGAAAGATGCCTGAGTCCCAGCTCCCGTTCCCCAGCAGTGCCAAGCCACTCCTCATCTCTGGTCTTTGTTTCTCTATCTCCCCTTCATATCACGGTCTGACTCTGTGGGCACAACAGGGAGTGCAATTTGCTCCAAATCAGAGCTGTGGAGAGGGTGCCCCACAAATACAAGTATGCAGCACTTACACACATGCTTTCCTTCACTTCCCATGATGCTGGTGCCCATGGAGGTAGTAGTCTGCCCCATGCAGTCGACCTCCTCGGGCAACATTTTCAAGACTGAAGTCAGGGGTTTTGTTTCCATCCTTACATTCCGGCTCTGCTTCTATTGGGCTGTGAGGGGATTAGGGAGGAAGGACTTGGTTCAATCAGATGCAAGTGCAAAGAAAACTTTAGAAATCATACTGAGATAGAGAAATGCCTGTTTCTTTTAAATATTTTTTTCTCACTGAAAAGAATTCCTTTTAACACACTGAAATATTCCAAATTCTACTCAAAACTCAGTTTTAGTATTATCAAACTGAAACTCCATCTACAATGTGCTGTTCCTGAAGTGTCACTCCTGACATTTAGTGTGATACCCTGTCATTAAGACAGCAGACTTGAAATATGTGGGTTTTCAGTGTATAAAGAAGTAATGCTGAGGATCATAACACTACAGTTTCATCCCCCATTCTCAAAAGCACTTTGCTGATAATCACATTAATACTTATAATTTCCATGATAATAGACCCAGATAAGTGTTTTGTGAATAGGGATGGGTAGGTGGGGCAAGATTTCCTTGAGATGGCAGGGAAAAGAGTGACTACTGAGTTCTGAACCAGGAGGTGGCTGCAGGAAGAGCAGCCACTCTAAGATACTTGAAAGGGGTTGCCTTGCCACCTTTCAATTGGAGCCACCTCTCCTGGCTCTCTCCCTGTTTAATAGATGCTGTCAGGTCAACAAGAGGAACAGTAAGCTTTGGGAGGAACTTGGAAAGTGACACAAAGCTCAGCCAGTGACTGGAGTTCCAAGAATGTGGCAGAGAACCGGGACATAAAAAAGCTGCAGAAGCATTGGATGTGATTATAAACCACGCAGACTAATCGGACAAAGATAGAGATGCAGGCTAATGCATAGGAATGAGGGAGGCTATCACAATCCCACGAAAACTACCGAATGACGTCTCCCTGGGAATGATCAGACCTGGTTGGAAGATCAGGATTTTTAAATTCTCTCATTGAATTTTTGTCACACGCCTTATTTTTTAAATCAAAATACTTATCAATGAATTTGAGCCCCCCCTACTATGCATCAGTTCTAAACGAACTTTCGTAGTTAAAAACAAAAACACATCTCCCGCAAAGGACAACTAGGTACCAGGAAGATTGTTCAAAATAGTATTTCAAAGATTCCTGTTATTTCAACAAAAGTTCCAATGCCTTCCTGGGTTTGGGCAGCATATTAGGAAAAAGAACACTAAAGGAACTGCAACTATTCTACAAGGAATCAGGCTCCTTGGAGGCAAACGTTCAGTTTGTCCAGAAGGGAAGGGTATGGGTTCTGTGTGTTGCAGGGAAGGGTGGAAGGTTTGGTGAAGGAGTGCAGAAAGCAATAATCAAAATCTCTTATGGTTACAACATAGAATTGGTATAATGTTCCTTCTTTGAGATATCATATCCTGTTTTGCATTGTCACAATGGACTGGATTCAACTTAGAAGGTTCTGGATATTTTTTAGTTGGTGCATGGGTAAGTAAATTATCTTCAGTTGCAACATAAAACTATCTTAGACAGTAAAACATTTCCAGGGGGTTTAAATGTACATTATTCTCAAGGAAACTGCCTCAATGGTCCTAATTTTCACTAAAGAGACCTCATTCCCTTTGAAAATCAGTGTTTTATATCTCTTTGTAAATACAGGTACTATATGTATTGAATTCCTACTGTTGAGAGACAATTTTCCGTGGGTCTCTTATGTTTCTGCACACCTGTGATCAGAGGCACACAAGCTTTTGTTCTAGACTACCTTTTCAAGGGTGTCTGTATAGCAAACAGCCTTGGAAGGCAGCGTCTCCCTCCCAGAAAGAGGGCACGTTTGTTTGCTATCCAGGATAATAAGATCAGACAGGTTTGCTTGCAGGCCTTTGACAGGGTGAGGTCTCCCAAGCCTGCAGTTCGGCATCGGCCTGGCCACTCCGCATCACCTCCATGCGAACTTGGAGGACGACAGGAACAGATGGGGAATGTGAAGCTCTTGCTGCCTGCTGTGCCTGTCTTTGGAATTTTCTGTGTTCTGTCAGCATCCATGACATTGGCAGGTTAACTTGTTAGCTTGCATGTAAAAACTTTGGACTCTTAATAGTTGACACCAATCAAGCAACGATTAGATTTTGTAGAGCCAAGGCATTTCCATGCCCTATTTGATTGTCCACTCCTCTCAAGCAAACAAATACAATTCCAGCACAATGAATACATAGGATCGTCTTTTGGAGTTGGTTGCAAAGGGGCTTAATGTTTCCAGACAGTAAATTTAATGGGTTAAAGGACACACAGCCAGGTGTGGTGGTTCATGCCTATAGTTCCAATACTTTGGGAGGCCAAGGGTTGAGGCAAGGAGTTCGAGGCCAGCCTGGGCAACATAGCAAGACCCCGTCTCTAAATAAATAAATACAACTAGCTAGGTTAGTTCCTGTGGTCCCAGCTACTTCAGAGGAGGCTGACGTTGGAGAATCACTTGATCCCAGGAGTTGAGGCAGCAGTGAGCTATAACTGCACAACCGTACTCCAGCCTGGGAGACAGAGCATAACCCTGCCTCTAGAAAAATAATTAATAAATAAATAACAAAGGACACATGTAAGGAAGACAAAGCTTAGGGGGAAACATAAAAGATCAAAAGAGGAGATAATCCCGGAAGGTGCGGATAGAAATAAATCACAAGGCATTTCTTTAATTGTGGTTTTTAGTCTCAAACTAAACACATCATTCTTTGTTAAAGAAAATTACAGCCCTATCGCCCTCTACCGGAACAAGGCTGGAAAATACAGAGAAACAGCTTGAAGTTAACACTTTATGGAATCTGATCACACTGAAGTCCACTGCTGCTATTATTCAGATGTTAAAGTGTAAACCTCAGGTGTTTCTGTAAGGTAAGAAGCATACAGCTCTCTCTGTGTGCCCAGGCTGATAGGTTAACACTGAACAACCTCATACTGAACAGAGTGGCAAGTCCTTCCCACATGCACCTTTCATTCGCAGCAGTCACTGATTTAATAGGCTGTAATTTGCTCCAGGTCTCAGTAAGTCGGCCCCAGCACTACTACTCCACACCTGTACCACCTGCATTCTACAGACAACCGCTGTGCAGGCCCCTCCCGTTGTCTATCAATCCCACCTCCAGACCTACTCAGCTCTATCTCAAAAGTCTCACTTTGCTCTTGGGAGCTACAGTAGGGCTGGACACAGTGTATGTCAACCCTCCAACTCCAAAGTACATCAATCTGTGATCTCAGATGGTGAGTATCAAATGTCACCCTATCAATACCACAAAGCAGTGGTGCCCAAATGTTTTCATCATGCACCCAAATCAAAAAAATATATATAATGCACCAATAAATGTATATTTATTTATAAATAATAGAAGTGTACAATTGTACAATATATTATGTACATTATAAAACACACAAAAATAGAAATTTAAAAGGATGAGATTAAATACAAATAATCATTTTAACACTTCTTCAATGGATTGATCGTCTCCACACCCCAGGGATATATATACCCCCACCTGAAACAATAGCCCTAAAGTATGTCAATGATTGTTATTTGGGTTTTCAGCTCAGGTTACAGAAATAGGTACAAGATCACACCTTTTAAGTTTTGTAAAATAGCCCTAGCATCAAGTTTAAATGGATGAGAATGCTTAGTGCTAACTTCTTGAGACATTTTTGGACTAATCACTACACAGCTGGTAAAATGTCATGTCATAGTTCACCAATAGTTATTTCACTGTAAGGCAGACGAAATAGGGGATTTCATGGAGTTGAATCAGACTATTTGGGGGGAAATTGTTTAAAAGAAACATTTAAAAGCAAAGGATGATGATTTGCCTTTTTTTGTTTTTTTTCTAAAAAACCCAACAGGCTGGGCACAGTGGCTCATGCCTGTAATCCCAGCACTTTGGGAGACTGAGGAGGGCTGATCACTTGAGGTCAGGAGTTCGAGACCAGCCTGGACATGGCAAAATCCCGTCTCTACTAAAAATGCAAAAATTAGCTGGGTGTGGTGGCGTGCGCCTATAGTCCCAGCTACTCGGGAGGCTGAGGCAGGAGAATCGCTTGAAGCTGGGAGGTGGAGGTTGCAGTGAGCTGAGATCACACCACCGCACTCCAGCCTGAGTGATGGAGTGAGACTGTCTCAAAAAGAAAAAGAGAGAGAAAAAAAGCCAGCAAATTAAATAGCTAGCCCCTAAAGATATAATTCTTCTGCCTACAGACTTAAAAAACAATGGCATTCCAAACAATAGCCAAGGCAAATGGATTTAAATGAATTGCCACTCATCTACCTGATCTAACCAGCGAGCGAGTTCTTAACACTAATTTTTTTCATTTTGGTAGCTCCAGTATCCAATCACAGAGCCTGGCACACAGAAACTCAGTAAATATGTGATGAATGACAACCCCTCAAAAATTATATAAAGTGCCGAATTACATTTGAAATAACAATTGCGACAACAGAACATTCTAGTATATGGTTTGGATTGGCGGAAGCAAACAATAAAGCTTGTGGTCAAAAATAACGTGCCCAGAGAGCCTCCTTGTATCTCTCCCTTCTTGCTTCCATGTCAGTTGGCATCCACGCCCCTCTGCTTCCCCCAGGCCTGCGCTTCCCAGCACACGGTGGAACACTACAGCTGGAGGCGCCTGTCCTTTACCAGCTTGCAGTGCAAGCTGGGAGAGGCAAAGCAGAGGGTGTTTTTTTTTTTTATAGGAAGAAAATTGAAACTTCACTCAAGTTTCCATTAGATTAAATGCAAACTAGGGTGAGTGGTTTGTTATTCTCATTCGAGAGGAAAAAAGGGACGTGGAGTTGAGTAACTTGCTGGAGCGGTAAGAACTGTCAACTGAAGGTTCAGTTCTTTCACTACTGCAATATGGAAAGAGGTTACCTCAAGTACTCACTAGAGGAAAATTTATTTTACTTGATTGGGAAGTATATACACACAGAGAAAAGGAAAACAAACTGGTGGAATTTTCTGGTGATGGTTTTTTTTTTTTAAGCACTGTGGTGATTTACTACGTTATCATCCTCTCCAGAGTCTTAAAGCCAGAGAGAAGCCAGCTGTGTGAATGAACTTAGAAAGCCTCTTTAAGGCAAAATAGCCACTAGAAAAGAAGTATTTTTCTTGAAATCTTTCAAGAAAACTAGGAAACGCACCTTCTACACATTGTTGTGTCTTGTCTGCTCGCTTTCCTTGCCTTCATGCCACACCTGTTTTCTCTAAACCATCCTTTCACTTGACATCAGCTGGCTCACCCCTGCCACCACATTTAGGTAATCAGTAGCTGTCTCAAGACACTGGTGCTTCACAGCAAAACCTGATTTGAAAATTAAACCCACCCTCTTACTTGTACAATGAAGTAAATGAAAAAAATCCTCGGTGACACTGCCCCCTGCCTGCCAAGAAAGGGTCTCACTAAACTGGTGACTGAGGTTACAGTGAAAAAAACTGCTATGACTATTTGATAGGAAATACTACATCCTACATTTAGAACCAAAAAAACCATTCGTGGTTTTGATAATTTTCAAATTTTATTTCCAACTACTGCAGTAACAAGGTATCAGTGGTAATTCTGCACTGAAAGTGGCAATCTTTTAAGTAAACAACGTTGCAAATTTTAGTATTCCAACAATATTTTGGCCTATGGCAACTCTGATAGGAGAGGATTATTATAATCAGTTTTATAATACTACAGACTTATGCTTCCTCCATACCTAGGAATAAAAATATTCACCCTCCCTCAATGATTCATCATGTATACAACTCTACTCTTTATAAGCACTATCCTTCCAGCTGTACTGAGGGGAAATCCCTCTCACTCCTGGGTTTTTCTATAGCATACAGAAATAGCAGTCACTTTAGCAGTAATGTACAGTATTATTCAATTTTTAGATGAAAAATAAAGGAGTGGATCGCCCTATTTATGTCCTTTCTCTGACAATAAAAAGACACACACCATTGAAACATAAAACGAGTCAACAAAGTTCTATTTTTATTGACAGAAGTCCAAAATGAATACAAAAAAAGCTTCCTTTGCATGTTATTACTTTCCTTAAAAAGCTTCTGATAGAGTCAGGTAGACTGAAAACTAAGGATGTAGTTCAGCTTTTATAGTGAACCTTTTTTAAAAAAGGTTTAATAACATAAGCCACCAGTATGAGAAAACATACGGTCCCACTATCACTTTTAGACCTATGTCTTATCAAAAGAATTAGATCCTGCATTGATCTGCTAAGACAGAGGTTTAGAAATGTTTTAAGCCATTAAAAGCCATTTTTATAATCTGATAACTCTGGGCAATTAAGAAAAGGAAAATTCCAAAACGTAGCCCTCTGTATCATGTGGAATGTGAGAGAATGCCAACTTATGACCAAGATAAGTAAAAATAAGTTTAAATCTATGAATGGAGCCGTTACAGTCTTGTATCACTGCAAAATGTCAATAATAGAGCTTATCAAGAGATTATGAACTTGAGCGATGTTACTTAAAACATATTTGTGGTGTTTAACATACTTTAATGTTTGCTAAAACTAAAGCTGAACAAAGAAAAGTTGCTCATTTATAGACTGTGTCTCCTGTATCTTTACTTTTACTGGGACCATAGATTGATCAGATAATACATAGCCCACAGTTATAATAACAAAGGATTTATTTTGGACAGTTATAATAACAAAGGATTTATTTTCATTGCAGATGAAATAAATGCACCATCCCATACTTGAAAGGTTTCAACAAGCCTAACATTTTTCAGGTTGTATCAAGGCACCGCCACTGCCTAGTTATATTATGCACCCATTTCTAGAGTAAAAAAACTACACCTCCCTCAACATCAGTTCTGTACTGTTTCTGGTTTATTATACACTTCCAAAACAGCAACAAATTGCAAATGTCTGCAAACACTGTGGTCCTTTCATAGTACTGCTTAGTCATCATCTTCTTCTTCCTCCTCTTCTTCCTCAAAGCTATCTTCAAAGCCCTCACTGTCCTCCTGGTCTTCATCCCCCTCTATTGCTGTATCCCACTGTGGGTGATTTTCTGGCACAGGCTTAGCCTCATGAACTTCCAACTAGAAAGAAGAATTAAATACAAGACATCAGAAATTTGGGGAGAAGTAATGGAAGAAATCCTGGTAAATAAAAGGTTTTCTTTGACCACAGCAATTATAAAGAAATAGATTTTTATGGATATAATTTTAAATTCAACTTATTCATTTAGAATAGACACTTCATCCCAGAAATAAAACAACTAAATCTAACAATATGTGAATGTAGTAAAATTTCTAATACAGTTTTGGTATTTTGATTCTATATGTTATACTACTTACAAATATAGTTCTGTGGCATAAAATAATTGTGATTCTTGAGCAAGAACACTGAATCTTATCTTAATAGAAGCCTTCTGCTGAAGGAAGAAAAACCTGAGATATTTTGCAATCTCAAGACTTGTGACATAAAATTCCATAGTTAATAAAAGAAATATGGAACCCTCATGGAAAAAAAGAGGTTTGCCTTTACTGGCTACTTCTACCCTTTATAGTGCAATAATATTTTTAGCACCATCTCTCTAATAGGACACCTTTTATCAAAAGCTCAAGTGAATTCGTAAACAAAGATTAGAGTGTGCTGCAGATGATACAGAAAGTATATGCTTAAATATGATAAAAATAAATTAGTTTCAGAAATAAACACTCCAAATAGAATCTGTGGTAAAAAAAAAATATATATATATATATATATATATATATATATATATATGCTTTTCTAAAGAAAACAGAACCCATTTGCTGAGGCCTTATAAAGTTACAGCACATTAAAATGTATCCCTAAAGTAATTTAAATTTCAGTGTTCTAAATTGTTATATTCCTTAAAACCTAAAACCTTAAGTTTATTATTGCAAGAGCAGTCCATCAAGTGTATCACATATAAAGTATGAGATAACTTCTTTTTCCTTCCATGCCTCTACATTTCAAAACTAGAAATGTTTTCCTAGTGTATTAAACACTTATACAGAAAACTATTATTTACTGAAGAGTCACTTTTCTTACCTTCAACGGTTTAATCTGATCCAAACCCATATAGGAGTCTGATCTCAGAAACACAGTATACTGATAATTTCCTGGCTTGCCTGGTGCAGGAAATTTCAGCTCTACCTAGAAGATAAAATCAGCACTTAAAAATCTGTATTTTAGGGAGGAAACAGCTCACTCCCTAAAATTCCTAGACCACAGTATTTAACAGCCAGATGTTTACTCAGATGATATAGAAAGTCCTAACAAATGTTATTAAAGTCTTTATAAATAATAATAAAAAAGTGAACATATTATAAATACTTCACAAAGATGAAATCAAATTATGCAGAACTGATGAGGTTAATCTGTATCTCTACAATTCAAGAAAGCAATACTTAAAGCAACCAAATTCTATGCTGTCACCCTGAAGAAATTTAGTAGATATAAAAGCATAAACAAATGAAATGCTGGAATAAAACAGACTCCACTAGATAGGAGACACTTCTCGCCAAATTTTCTTATTTCTAGAATAAGTGCCCAATGCCAAAGGTCAAGAAGATATTTTATTAACCAACAAATCACGAATACAAAGAGTAAAAAAGTTTCTATTCTACTTGGACAAAAGCACAATTTTTAAAAAATGGCATTTGAATGCTCTGGTGATCTGCCTCCAAACTCCAAAATCCATATTTTATAGACAAGATTAAATATTAAAATATGCCAGTTTTTAAAAACTAGAAAAAACCATGAAGGAATCTTTTTCTTTAATCTCAGTTTGGCCTAACTGTAACACAAACCTAGAAACTATAAAAGATTCTTTAAATCATACTACAAAAAATAAATAAGAAAATGGACAAACAAATAGCTATTTATATTTCTGTCTGGTAGAAACAACCAGAATAGTAAAACAAACTGGGGAGATATATTTACAACATATATCACAAAGGGCTAATTTCTTTAAAAAAAAATACCAAACCAATTTTTTAAGACAACCAAAGTGAACAGTGGTCACAAACAGACACATAAAAAAGATGACTCAAACACAAGGAAGGTGTTAAGTTTCACTCTTCAGAGAAATAAAAACTACACTGAATAGAATGAACAGAGTAAAAATTGATTCAGACAAGCGTCATCAATATACACTTAAAATGAATGGGTAAAACACTGTTGGAGAATTGGACTTTCACACATGGCCTAAATATCAACCCACAGATTAGAGGGGAAGAAAAATACCTCTACAATAGAGAAAAACCTTAACTAAATGAGCAACCTTAATATCACGAACAGAGGGCAAAGCGATTTACTGTACCTCTGACATAATGCACTAAGAAGTATATCACCAACATAGGGTCCTTGCCAAAAACATGTAAGATGGACATAATAATGAGTAACCAATGAGACAAATTCATATTAAATGATATTCTACAAAATACCTTGCCTAGAGTCATAAAAAATATCAGTGGCATGGAAAGATTAAAACAGAACAAGGACAAGAAAGTATTCAAGTCTAAAAAGGTGTGACAATTAAATACAATGTAAAATCACTTTTTTCTTTCAATAGTACAGGAGTGTGATCATGGCTTACTTCAGCCTCAACCTCATGGGCTCAAGTGATCCTCCTGCCTCAGCCTCCTGAGTTAGGGTGGGACTACAGGCGTGAGCCACCATGCCCAGCTACAATGTGTGATCCTTGATTAGCTCCTGACTTTAAAAATAAAACAAAAACTGTAACAGATATTAGTGGAATCGTTTTTGCAGTTTGAATACAGACTGCATATTAGATAATTATCCCATATCAATGTTAAATTTCCTGAGTATCATCTTTGTGGTGGGCCTATGGAGAAGGTCCTGGTTTGGTTTCTTTTTTAAGAGACAGGGTATCGCCACATTGCCCAGGCTGCTCCTAAATTCCTGGGCTCAAGTGATCCAGCCGCCTCAGCCTCCCAAAGTGCTGGGATTACAGATGTGAGTCACCATGCCCAGCCAAAGGCCCTGGTTCCTAAGGGATACATGTCAAGTACTTAGGGGTATCATGTCTTGTCTACAAGTACCTCAAATGGTTCAGGGGAAAATATACATACACGTGCATGTTTTGTATGTACACATATAGTGAGAGAAAAATAAAACAAATAATAGCTAAATGTAAACAACTGGTAAATACAGGTGGGAATCCAGGGAGGTTTCATGATACTGTGCTTGTAACTTTTCAATAGGTTTTAAAACTTAAAAGATCAGAGAGGCCATGCACAGTGGCTCATGCCTATAATCCCAGCACTTTGGGAGGCCAAAGAGGGTGGATCTCTTGAGCTCAGGAGGTTGAGACTAGCCTGAGCAACACGTAGACAGGTCTCTACAAAAATACAAAAATTAGCCAGGCATGGTGGTACACGTATGTAGTCCCAGCTACTTGGGAGGCTGAGGTAGGAGGATCACTTGAGTCTGGGAGGCAGAGGGTGCAGTGAGCCAAGATTGCACCACTACACTCCAGCATGGGTGACAGACTCAGATCCTGTCTCCAAAAAAAAAAAAAAGATCAGAGGAAAAAATAACACTAAGATCTACGATGCTATTTTTTACCTTTCCAGCTAGCAATGATATTCAAAATGTCTGACAAGCTAAGAGGCAATGGGCATATTTAGACATTCATTCTTTCTATAGAGAAATAAATATCTAGCAACATAGATCAAAATTACAAACATACAGAGCTTCTGGCCCATCAAAAATTTCACTCAAAAAATCCACACTATCAGTTCTTAGATTTTTTTTAAGACAAAAGATATAATACTTAGCACTAATCCGATAAGAACAAAAATTGTATCACTAAATTCTGGAGAGGAGGAGGAAAGCCATATATTCTTAGACACTAACAGTGAAAACTCCCAAAACAAGCTGAGAACAAGTTTTTAAAACACTGACTAAGTTGACTACCTATAACAATTATTTATAAATTTCCAACGAGCTTACCCCCAAAACATTCAGAGAACAGTTACAAAATGCAATGAACAGAATACAATACGCCAAATATGATAAACTGCTTTTTTAAAAAAGATTAATGAAGCAGCATGATGGTGGTAAGTTGTGCTTTGTTAAATACTGAAATAATGTTGTTTGGTAATTACCTCTTCTGTATCTTTTAGTGTACACACATGATATGGCATGGATATTAATGTCTGCTCTTTCCTATCCGCAATGTAAAGCCACCACCATTCTTGCTTTTCCTGGGAAGAAAAAGAAGAAGAAGAGCATAAATTATCAGAAAGAACTAGAGATAACATAATTTTGGCCTCTCTTAGCTGACAAAGTGCTTGGTACAGCATAGGTGTTCAAATGAATATTTACTGAAAGAATAAGCTGTTCTTAACATTTATAGATCCATTGTCTAAAAGCATTTTATAGACAATTTTGGGGATTTCAATAGCTCCTTAAAGCCTATTGATTGGCCTTCATATTAAAAACCCCTGACTTACCTTAAGTAACAAGCATTATTCTAAATATATATAACTATTGCAATAGTATATAGCAAATAATCTTAGTAATCTTACCTAATAATAAGCAAAAGCCACAAAGTAGTAGTGGAAGGAACTTGGGCAGCCAAATCGAAAATCAATACATTAAATACTTTATATACTTTGAAAAGAATATCTCAGAATGTAAGAGCCTGTTTATACTTGCCACTGCCCATGATTTTACTAAGCTAAGCTTGGCATTTCTAGCTGAACTCCAAAAAAAACTAGGAACAGAAAAAAGAACTGGGTTAAAAATAAAAATTGGGGTGGGGGGCAGAGACCAAAATGGCCGAAAGGGAGCTTCTCCAGAGTTCAGCTCCCAGTGACTGAGACACAGAACCAGAGCGGTATCTGTACCTCCGAACAAGGTACAGGATTCGTTCCAAAGGGACTGGTTGAACGGCGGGATTAACCCAAAAAAAAAGCCAGAGAAAGCAGCCCAAAGGGGGTGAGCCAAGGCAAGGCGAGGCACTGCCCCACCTGGAAAGTGTATCTGGCACGTAGGAGGATATGGGGGCTTCACCTCCTTGGTACTCCGATTCAGATACAGCTCTTCACTCCGTGTGACTTCAGCAGCACACAGCCGAGGAAAACGCCACCTGGCTGAGAACCGACCCAAGCTGCAGACCCGGTGACAGCCCAGGCCAGCAGCCTGCGCCAGACTGGCAGCCCACGCCAGACCGGCAGCCCGCGCCAGACCGGCAGCCCGCGCCAGATCGGCAGCCCACACCAGACCTGTGCCTTGTCAGCGCAGACCATGGCAGAGACTTGGACTAACAACGAGAAGGCTTGCGAGAAGGAACTGCCTGACCCACATAAGAAGGGATAGTTGAAAGCAGGGAGGGGAATACGGCCAGAAAGGTCCCACCCCCACAAGATCTAGCAAGCGGAATCCCTCTCCTGGGAGAGTTTCACAGTTAACACATCAGACGGAGCTCCATCTGGGAGCAGCGGGACTCGGCGGAGGGAAAGAAGCCCGCCATTGGTAAGGTCGGGCTAGTCCCACCAGCATATGCGGAAACCAGGCGAAGAATAAACAGCAGCCTGGCAGAGACCGAGGCAGCCCAGCAGCGCCTCCACAGGCATGCAGCGGACAGACAGTCCCAAGCGGCACACTGACACCTGCATTTAAAAAAGAAAAAAAGTTGGCCAGGTGGTGGCTCACGCCTGTAATCCCAGCACTCTGGGAGGCCGAGGCGGGCGGATCACGAGGTCAAGAGATCGAAACCATCCTGGCCAACATGGTGAAACCCCCATCTCTACTAAAAATACAAAAAAATTAGCTGGGCGTGGTGGCGCACCCCTGTAGTCCCAGCTACTCAGGAGGCTGAGGCAGGAGAATTGCTTGAACCCAGGAGGCAGAGGTTGCAGTGAACCGAGGTCACGCCACTGCACTCCAGCCTGGCGCCTGGTGACAGAGTAAGAATCTGCCTAAAAAAAAAAAAAAAAAAAAGTCTCATACAGGAGAAATAACCCCAACTTTAACAGAAAGGACGTCCAGAGATCCCACCCGAAATCACCAACCTCAAAGATCAAAGATAGATAAATCTACAAAGATGGGAAGAAACCAGCACAAAAAAGATGAAAACAAAGTCCAGAATGCCTCTCCTCCCCAGAGAGATCACAATGCCTCACCAGCAAGGGAACAAAACAGGTCAGAGAATGATTTTGACAAGCTGTCAAAAGCAGGCTTCAGAAGATGGGTAATAACAAACTTCTCCAAGCTAAAAGAACATGTTCTAAAACAATGCAAAGAAACTAAGAACCTTGAAAAAAGATTAGACGAAATGCTAACTAGAATAACCAGCCTAGAGAAGAACATAAATGACTTGATGGAGCTGAAAAACACAGCACGAGAACTTCGTGAAGCATACACAAGTTGCAATAAACAAATCGATCAAGTAGAAGAAAGCATATCAAAGATTGAAGATCAACTCAATGAAATAAAAAGAGAAGGCAAGATTAGAGAAAAAAGAGTGAGAAGAAATGAACAAAGCCTCCAAGAAATATGGGATTAGGTGAAAAGACCTAATCTACGCTTGATTGGTGTACCTGAAGAGGATAGGGAAACTGAAACCAAGCTGGAAAACACTCTTCAGGAATATTAACCAGGAGAACTTCCCCAGCCTAGCAAAGCGGGCCAATATTCAAATACAGGAAATACAAAGAACACCACAAAGATACTCCTCAAGAAGAGCAACCCCAAGGAACATAATCCTCAGATTCACCATGGTTGAAATGAAGGAAAAACTGCTAACGCAGCCAGAGAGAAAAGTCAGGTCACCCACAAAGGAAAGCCCATCAGACTCACAGCAGATCTCTTGGCAGAAACCCTACAAACCAGAAGAGAGTGGGAGCCAATATTCAACATCCTTAAAGAAAAGAACTTTCAACCCAGAATTTCATATCCAGCCAAACTAAGCTTCGTAATTGAAGAAGAAATAATATCCTTTATGGACAAACAATTACTGAGATATTTCATCACCATCAGACCTGCCCTACAAGAGCTCCCGAAGGAAGCACTAAACACGGAAAAAAAACATCCAGTACCAGCCACTACAAAAATGAACCAAATGGTAAAGACCAATGACACAATGAAGAAATTGCATTGACCAACGGGCAAAACAAATAACCAGTAAAAAAATGGCAGGATCAAATTCACACATAACAATATTAACGTTAAATGTAAATACCCCAATCAAAAGACACAGACTGGCAAACTGGGTAAAAAGTCAAGACCCATTGGTGTGCTGTATTCAGAAGACCCATCTCACACACAAAGACACACATAGACTCAAAATAAAGGGATGGAAGAAGATCTACCAAGCAAATGGAGAGCAAAAAAAAGCAGAGGTTGCAATCCTAGTCTCTGACAAAATGAACTTTAAACCAACAAAGATCAAAAGAGACAAAGAAGGGCATTACATAATGGTGAAAGGATCAATACAACAAGAAGAGCTAACTATCCTAAATATATATGCACCCATTACAGGAGCACGCAGATACATAAAGCAAGTTGTTAATCACCTACAAAGAGACTTAGACTCCCACACAATAATAGTGGGAGACTTTAACACTCTTCTGTCAATATTAGATCAACAAGACAGAAAATCAACAAGGACATACAGGACTTGAATGCAGAATTGGAACAAGCGGACCTAATAGACATCTACAGAACTCTCTACCCCAAAGCCATAGAATATACATTCTTCTCAGCATCACATCGCACTTACTCTAAAACCGATCACATAATTGGAAGTAAATCACTCCTCAGCAAATGAAAAAGAATGGAAATCATAACAAACAGTCTCTCAGACCACAGTGCAATCAAATTAGACCTCAGGATTAAGAAACTAACTCAAAACCGCAAAGCTTCATGGAAACTGAACAACTGCCTCCTGAATGTGGACTGTATAACAATGAAATAAAGGCAGAAATAAAGATATTCTTCAAAACCAAAGAGAATGAGGATGCAACATACTAGAATGTCTGGGACACGTTCAAAGCACTGTCTAGAGGGAAATTTATAGCAATAAATGCCCACATGAGAAGCAAGAAAAGATCTGAAATCAACACCCTGTCATCAAAATTGAAAGAGCTAGAGAAGCAAGATCAAAAAAACTCAAAAGCTAGCACAAGACAAGAAATAACTAAGATCAGAGCAGAAATGAAGGAGACAGAGACACAAAAAAACCCTTCAAAAAATCAATTAATCCAGGAGCTGGTTTTTTGAAAAGATCAACAAAATAGATTGCTAGCCAGATTAGTAAAAAAGAAAAAAGAGAAGAATCAAATAGATGTAATAAAAAACGATAAAGGGAAGATCACCACCAATCCCACAGAAATACAAACTACCATCAGAGATTACTCCAAACAACTCTATGCATATAAACCAGTAAACCTGGAAGAAACGAATAAATTCCTCGACACTTGCACCCTCCCAAGACTAAACCAGGAAGAAGTTGAAACCCTGAATAACAAGGGCTGAAGTTGAGGCAGCAATAGCCTACCAACCAAAAAAAGCCCAGGTCCATACGGGTTCACAGCCAAATTCTACCAGACATACAAAGAGGAGCTGGTACCACTCCTTCTGAAACTATTCCAAACAATACAAAAAGAGAGAATCCTCCCTAACTCATTTTATGAGACCAACATCATTCTGATGCCAAAACCCAGCAGAGACTCAACAACAAAAAAGAAAAATTCAGGCCAATCTCCATGATGAGCATAGATGCAAAAATCTTCAATAAAATACTGGCAAACTGATGCAACAGCACATCAAAAAGCTTATCCATGAAGATCAAGTAGGCTTCATTCCAGGGATGCAAGGCTGGTTCAACATACGCAAGTCTATAAACATAATCCACGACATAAACAGAACCAAAGACAAAAACCACATGATTATCTCAATAGATGCAGAGAAGGCCTTCAATAAAATTCAACAGCTCTTTACGCTAAAAACTCTCAATAAACTAGGTACCGATGGAATGTATCACAAAATAATAAAAGCTATTTACGACAGAACCACTGCCAGTATCATACCGAATGGGCAAAAACTGGAAGCATTCCCTTTGAAAGCTGGCACTAGACAAGGATGCCCTCTCTCACCACTCCTATTCAATATAGCATTGGAAGTTCTAGCCAGAGCAATCAGGCAAGAAAAAGAAATAAAGGGCATTCAATTAAGAAAGGAGAAAGTCAAATTGTCTCTATTTGCAGATGATATGACTGTATATTTAAAAGACCCCATCATCTCAGCCCAAAATCTCCTTAAGTTGATAAGCAACTTCAGCAGAGTCTCAGGATACAAATCAATGTGCAGAAATCACAAGCATTCCTATACACCAATAACAGACTTAAAGAGAGCCAAATCAAGAGGAAACTCCCATTCACAATTGTTACAAGGAGAATAAAATACCTTGGAATACAACTAACAAAGGAGGTAAAGGACCTCTTCAAGGAGAACTATAAGCCACTGCTCAAGGAAATAAGAGAAGACACAAACAGATGGAAAAACATTCCATGCCCATGGCTAGGAAGAATCAATATCGTGAAAATGGCCATACTGCCAAAAGTAATTTATAGATTCAATGCTATCCTCATCAAACTACCAATGACCTTCTTCACAGAACTGGAAAAAAATTCCTTTAAACTTCATATGGAACCAAAAAAGAGCCCGCATAGCCAAGATAATCCTAAGCAAAAAGAACAAAGCTGGAGGCATCACACTGCCAGACTTCAAACTATACTACAAGGCAACAGTAATCAAAACAGCATGATACTGGTACCAAAACAAAGACCTAGACCAATGGAACAGAACAGAGGCCTCGGAAGCAACATCACACATCAACAACCATCTAATCTTTGACAAACCTGACAAAAACAAGCAATAGGGAAAGGAGTCCCTGTTTAATAAATGGTATTGGGAAAACTGGCTAGCAATGTGCAGAAAGCAGAAACAGGACCCTTCCTGACACCCTACACTAAAATTAATTCCAGATGGATTAAGGACTTAAACATAAGACCTAACACCATAAAAACCCTAGAAGAAAACCTAGGCAAAACCATTCAGGACATAGGCAAGGCAAGGACTTCATGACTAAAACACCTTAAGCAATGGCAACAAAAGCCAAAATAGACAAATGGAATCTAATTAAACTTCAGAGCTTTTGTACAGCAAAAGAAACAATCATTGGAGAAAACCAGCAACCAACAGAATGGGAAAATTTTTTTGCAATCTACTCATTTGACAAAGGGCTAATATCCAGAATCTACAAAAAACTAAAATAGATTTACAAGAAAAAAAACAAACAAACCCATCCAAAAGTGGGTGAAGGATATGAACAGACACTTCTCAAAAGAAGACATATATGAGGCCAACAAACATATGAAAAAATGCTCATCATCACTGGTTATTAGAGAAATGCAAATCAAAACCACATTGAGATACCATCTCACAACAGTTAGAATGGCGATCATTAAAATATCTGGAGACAACAGATGCTGGAGAGGATGTGGAGAAATAGGAACTTTTACATTGTTGGTGGGAGTGTAAATTACTTCAACCATTGTGGAAGACAGTGTGGTGATTCCTCAAGGATCTAGAAATAGAAATTCCATTTGACCCAGCAATCCCATTACTGGGTATATATCCAAAGGATTATAAATTTTTCTATTATAAAGATGCATGCACACGTATGCTTATTGCGGCACTGTTTACAATAGCAAAGCCCTGGAGCCAACTCACATGCATTTCAGTTTCTATCTCCCCTAATGGTGCTTCCTTTGGTCAACTTCCAAGTAAATGATAATACCTCAAATTCCCATCTAAGGTTTTATGACCTTCATTCAGTGTTGGCATGATGGAGGGAAACAGAAAAGGTGAACAACTGATAAGAGAGATAAGCAAAAGCCATAAGAAAGTGGCATCTACAGTTGGCTGAGTCAGGGTACGGAAAGTGAACATGGCATGGAGTAAAATCATTAAGAGACAAGTCAAATAAAATTCATCATTTTGGAATCTTAGCAGATTGAAACATAAAGGGAGAGGGACCCTGCTGGATATCTGGTTACATAGGATTCCCCGCCTATGGCCAATGACTTGAAGCATGCTAAGGATATTTCTCAGCTGAGGTCTAGTAGAGTGAATTAATCGATACATATATTCTTAGTTCACTTGAATAAAAATGCTAATCTGTCTTTGCAGACTTTATAATATAGAAAACTGGTAAAATCATATAATATGGTATAATATGGTAAAATATACAGTCTATACCTCAATTTAGATTAATGTGGTACTTTTTAAAAGAAGAAATGATGTTTCCTTGTAGGTATAATTTGTAAAAATAAGACCTTCAGCTTAAAGCTCAATAAAACATAACATTTTTGGGCTTAAAAACAGAGTACTTCAGATCTTCACTCAAGTACATGTTAACGTACAAGCAAAGATATAAAGGTTCAACAATCTGATATTCAGTGTAAACTTATTCACTCTTGCAGAAAAGGGCATAAAAATTACTTAACCAACACTAAAATGTAGACTCTGAGACTCTTTCCTGTGATAACTAATGAGGAGGAACCACTCCAATATCCTTAACTAGTTGCATTGCAGTTTTAGATAACTCTTTAAATGCTAAGCACCTCTTGAAGCAGAGCAGAAAGAATTTAGTAATTGATTATCATCTATATGTTTAAATTACTGGATACTCCATAGCCATTTTTACCTCAGAGTGGTTGGATTTCCTTCATGAATTACACTGACAAATCACTAACGGAATGTGTAGTTAAAAATGAACCCAGAGACACCAGTAAAAATGGCATGCTCTTTCTTCTTTGATGTAACCCCTTCTGCTCTAGAAATTTGGCAAAGATAGATACAGTTTGCTTTTTTTTTTTTCCTTGAGACAGAGTCTCACTTTGTCGCCAGGCACCAGGCTGGAGTGCAATGGCGTGATCTCGGCTCACTGCAACCTCCGCCTCCCGGGTTCAAGCAATTCTCCTGCCTCAGCCTCCCGGGTGGCTGGGACTACAGGCGCACACCACCACGCCCCGCTAATTTTTGTATTTTTAGTAGAGATGGGGTTTCACCATGTTGGCCAGGATGGTCTCGATCTCTTGATCCATCTGCCTCGGCCTCCCAAAGTGCTGGGATTACAGGCTTGAGCCACCGCGCCCGGCCTTAAAGATGGATACAGTATAAAAATAAAAATCAAAGAGACTTGGCAAGATAATAGAGCAGAGACAAAATAGAAGGCTAACGTAGTTAATGGAGCTGAAGTATCATATTCTAAAGCAGGCAATAGAAGCTACAACTTCATCTCCTACGGGGTGGGGACTACAGATCTGTGTAAAATGGAGTAATAAAGTTGGCCTCACTACTTAAATCCAGGAGCTATGGTTAATAAAACTAGGGTGAAAATATACTGAAACCTAGTGCCTGAGGCTACAGTTTTTCTGAAGCTTCCAGGCAATGTAAACCTGAGGATATTGGCATAGCCTCAGCACAAGGCTGCCTGAGGCTCACTAACCAGTCTTGTAAATCCCTTATATCCCTACCAGGGAGGAGGCACAAACCTTGATTATAAAGCAGCCTCATAACTTCTTGTCAGAAAGGAGAGAGCCAAGAGAATTAAAGAACAATAAACCAATGCAAAGCAAAAAATATGTTCCCCTCAAATAAACCTGTAAACCACAATTCTAAAATGCATGAAGAAATCTAAAGCTAAGAAACACACCAACATTTTAAGTGTTCTTGCCATGAAAAAAAAGTATGTGAGAAAATATATACCTATTAGCTCAATGTAGCCATTTTATGATGTATACATATTTCAAAACAACATGTTGTACAAGATAAATATATAAAAATATTGTCAATTAAAAAATAAGTTAACTTTTCTTTATACTTTAAGTTCTGGGGTACATGTGCAGAACGTGCAGGTTTGGTAAATAGGTAATACAGGTGTCATGGTGGTTTGCTGCATCCATCACCCCGTCATCTACATCTGATATGCTTCACACTGAGTGCATCATACTTAGGATGTTGAAGATTTTTTTATATGCTGTTTATAAGAACAGATCTAGATGAGATTAGAATTGTCAACAACTTTTGTCCTAGGCAGTATGGCTGGGCCGAAAAAATAATTTTTACAATTCTAAGCAGGTTACTAATAAAATATCATGGCTTTACTGGGGTCAATTAAAGGGAGGAAGAATAAATCTAATTAAAATATGAGAAATAATAACATCAAAATAGAAAATAATTAATAGACAGGATAAACAGTGCCATGGAAGATAGCACTGAACACTTCATTTACCACACAGCAAAGCAATGAAAGATGAAAAATATATGTTCAAGCACTTAAGATTCTCACAAGATTGATTGAGACAATTTGCACTAAAACTTCAGGCATTAATCTCCTGGGATCTCTGTTCCAGAATATAGAGAAGCAGACAATGGCAGGGAATAAATATTTACTATGATATTAGCTAATTTTCAGATGTTGAAGAGAAATGCAAGTATTAAATCAACAGGGCATTTGACTAACAATCAGGATAAAATAATAATAAACATAATTAGGTCAATTTCTGAATATATAATAGGAACTTTTAGGAAATCAATAATAAATAAAAAATCTTAAAAGCTAAAAAGATTGGTTACCTAAAAGTTAGTAATTTGGCAGTCTAGATTTCTCATTATCAACAAGAAAAGCTGCAGAAAGTGGGGTAAAAGCTTGAAAGTATTGAGATGAAAAATATTTATGAACCCAGAATTCTATATTCCAGCAAAAGTGTAATTTGAAAGGAAGGGCAAAATTAAGACATTTTTGGAAACAACAACAAAAGAAAATAAAGCATTTGTTACAAACAAGCCCTTACAATATTTACTTTGGTTAAAAGAAAGATGCAATATGAATGCCATTTTTAAATTTCCTGCAAGTAAGGTTCAATATTGTGTTTGCTGGGAAGTTGGTTCAAACTCAAAGCTTTCCTTAAGTTCCTTACAATATCCCCTGCCTTAGTCCATTTTTTGTTGCTATAACATAATACCACAGACTGAATACTTTATATAAAGAAAACTGGAGCTTTATTTCTTATAGCTCTGGAGGCTAGGAAGTCCCAGATTGAGAAGTCAGATCTGGTGAAAGCCTTCTTGCTGCGTCATCCCGTGGTGGAAGGTGGAAGGTGGAAGGGTCAGAGAGAGAGGAAAGGGGCTGAACTCATCTTTTTTTTCAGTAACACATTCCCTCAATAATTAATCCACTCCTGCCATAATGACATTAACCCATTCATGAGAGCAGAGCCCTCAGGGCCTAATCACCTCTTAAAGGTCTCATCTCTCAACACTGTTGCATTGGGAATTAATTTTATAACACCTTAATTATTAGGGACACAATCAAACCATAGCATTCTGCCTCCTGCTACCAAAAATTTATATGCATTTCCCAATGCAAAATATATTCTTTGTATCCCAATAGTCCTTAAAGCCTTGACTTGTTCCAGCATCAATTCAAAACACCAAAGACCAATGTCTCATTTAAGTAAGATATGTGTGAGACTCAAAGCGTAACTCATCCTAAGACTAACACCGCTCTAGCAGTAAGTCTGTAAAACTAATAAGTGACATGCTTTTAGAATGCAATGGTGGGACAGGCATGGGATAGACATTCCCATTCCAAAAGTAAGAAATAGGCAAGAAGAAAGAAGTAACTGGGCTCAAGTAAGTCCCAAACACCACAGAAAAACAACATGAAGTCTTAAAGCTGGAGAATAATCTCCTTTGACTCTATGTTCCACATCTTTGGTATAATGGAGCTGGGATTGGGTCTCCAGTGTCTCAGCCAGCCCTGCCCCTATGACTTTGCTGGGATCAGTTAACACAGCAGCTCTCACAAGTTGAAGTTTCCTACATGCACCTTTCCAAGGCTTGAGTTGGATACTGGTGGCCCTACAGTTCTGGGATCACTGGGTGGCCTTTTCCCCTCAGCTCCACTAGGTATTGCTATAGTGCAGGCTCTCTGTTGCTACTCTGATTCCATATTGGCACTCAGCATTGCCCTATTAGGGGTTCTCTATGGTGGCTCCACCCCAGCGACAAATCTCTGCCTTGATGTCAAGAGTGTCTGCTACCTTATTTAAAATCTTGGTGCAAGTCACACGGCTTTACAGCTCATGCACCCCACATGTCTTTGGAGTCAACACCATGTGCATGTCACCAAGGCTTGCCCTTTGTGCCCTCTGGAGCAGCATCATAAGCCACACATGGGACAACTTAAAACAAAGGTAGAGAAGTCAATGAACATTGCACTGGAATGCAGAGAGCAGACACTTGAGGTGGTTCAGGTCATTAAATGCTGAGGTCGTGTTTGTGCCTCCCTGGAAACCTTGCCCTCAAGGTCCTAGCTTGCCTCAAGGATCTCTGAAAATCCTTGAGGGTCATCCTCCAATTATCATTGTGAATAACACCTGGATCTTTTTAATCCATATTAATCTCTTCAGAAAATGGTCTCTCGGCCACATTCTTGGTTTGTTTTCCTAAAGGCAACTTTTCATTCTTTACATGGTAAGGCTGTGAATTTTCCAAGTTTTTCCGTTCTTCTTCCCCTTTAGTTGTAAACTTCATTTTTAAATAATTTTGCTCTATTTGCATCTTATGCTATTAGGTTAAAAGTAGTCATGCAGTCTAACTAAGTATTTTGCTTAGAATTTCTTCTGTCCCCAGATATCACACTTCATTGCTCTTAAATGCTGCCTTCTATAAAGCCTTCAGCCAGGGACAAATTCAGCCAAGTTATTTGCAACATTGTAATAAGAATGGCCATAACTCAAATTTCCAATACTTGTTTCTCCTTTCATCTGAGAATTCATCAGAATGGCTTTTACTATCCACACCTCTACCAAGATTCTGATCATGACACATGATGCAACCTCTAAGACATTTCAGACTTTCTCTACAGTTCTCTTCTGAGCTCACACCATAGTCATCCTTCATGTTCTAGTCACAAAAATCTAGGTGTTTTCTATCCTGGTCCTCTAAATTCTTCCAGCTTTGTCTTAGTACATTTGTGTTGTAATAAAGAAATATCTAAGGCTGAGTAATATATAAAGAAGTGTTTTTGGCTCATGGTTCTGCTGACTGTACAAAAATCATGGCATCAGCATCTGCTTCTGGTGAGGGTTTTAAGCACTTCCACTCATGATGAAAGGTAAAGGAGAGCCAGCATGTGCAGGTCACATGGCAAGAGAGGAAGCCAGAGAGATAGGGAGGGCAGGCGTCAGCTTCTTTTTAACAAGAAGTTCTCATGAGAACTAACAGAGTGAATTCACTCATTACCGCAAGGTCTGCATGAAGCCATTCATGAACGATCTGCCCCATGACCTAAACACTTCCCATTAGTCATCCATCCCCAATACTGAGATCAGATTTCAACATCTGGAGAGTCAAATATCCAAAGGATAGCATTCTGCCCCTAGTACCCTAAATCCCATCTCTTTCTCACATACAAAATACAACCATTTCATCTCAATGATCTCCAATGGTCCCCAAAAGTCCTAACTGGCTCCAGGATCCATTCAAAATTCCAAAGTCCAAAGCCCTAAGACTCAAGGAAAGTTTCTTACAGCTATCAGCCTGTAAAATCAAAGTTATATTGTTTACTTCCAAGATATCATTCTAAAAGGGAAAAATAGGCCAAAGGAAATTGGAAACAGGCCCCACATAAGTTCAAACCCAGCAAGATAGGCATTAAGTCTTAAAGCTCTAAAATAATCATCATTAATGCCATATCACACATTTTGGGCACATAGGTATAAGGAGTGGGCTCCCAAGGCCAGGGGCAGCCCCTCCTTTTGCTGGGTGCAGCCCATGTCACTGCTAACATCAGTAGGAGTCGAATGCCTATGGCTTTTCCATGCTGGGGTTGCATGCTAATTGGTGGCTTTATAATTCTGGGGTCTGAAGGGGTGAAGACCTACTTCCAAGGGTCCACTAGGCACTGCCTCAGGAGAGGCTTTCTGTAAAGCTTTGTTCCTGTGTCAGGCTTCTGCCTGAGCACCCAAACTACCTGATACATTCTTTGAAATCTAGGCAGAAGTTGCCAAGTACATTCAATCCATGGCTTCCTTTTAATCTTTTATTCCCACTGGGTAATTACTCCACAGTGTCCAGTCTTTTCTCCAGGACCTATGCCTTGCTGTGGTTGGCTCAGTGGGGACAGCATCCTTGACTAGAGTACTCCCACCTCAGGAGGAAGATCCTTCCATACGTCTTTCTAACTAGTTTCTTCTCAGTGTATACCACCTCTTCTCCTTTTCTATGCTTGTTGCTATTCAGAAGTGTTCATTTTTTAAGGTTGTTTTTATTCCTTGCTTCTCTTACTCAATATTTTTTCTTAATGTGTGAATCTTGGAATCATCTGAAGCATGTGTTAAAACATACATTCTTGGTTCTAGTTTCAAAAATACTGAATCAGAATGAGAAAATGTGAATGTTATAAATCTACATTTTTGTAATCAACTCAGATAATTAAAATGCATACTAAAGTTTGAGAACTACTGTGTTTGTTTTAATAAACTTTGTCTAAGCATTGCCTTGTACAGATTTGTTTTTGACAAATAATTAGCCAATGAGTCATAAATTTTATATCAAAATCAAATTCCTTTTCTAAGTTCCATATAAATATATCTGTCTGCTAACTGGTCATTTCAATACAAATGTCTTATGTTCACCTAAAAATAGTATATTTATATTTGAGTTCATCTTCTGAAATTTTTATTTCATACAGTCCCTGAACTAAGAATGTGAGTCACCTTAAGGTCAACTGGTTCTCACCTACATTTGTTCCCACCTTTTTTGTCACTCCCTAAACCATTTTTCTGAGCTTCAGTCACTTCTTCCTAGTCTTGAGATTGGCCCTGTTTGTCACATATGTATGGTTTTTCACATGTTCCTCCTCCCAGTTCAAGTTGTTTCCTCTTGTTATTCCTCTTCTATACTTGGAAGACTCCAACTCGAAGCCTTTTCTTTCTCTTCTGCCAGGTTTCTACCTTTGTGCTTCCACACCAAGCTCTCAATCACAGCATTTTCCACATGTATGGAAACTGTCAGCTTACCCCTGCTTTCTTTACTATTCAAGAAGCACTTGCAAGAAAGTTTGGATCTGGATTCATTTATCATTTTATCTTAGGATGGAATACAGAAACTAGATCTGAGTGGTACTCAACATCCATTTCCTAAAAAAAGGCATAAACCCATGAGTAAATTGATAACTATTTGACCCAGGTTCAGAGATTATACAATCATCTTTCAAATTTGCATATGTATTTTGCATAAGTACAGCATCAGATTCAGGTGGAACCTTCAGATTCCCCCCAAAAAACTCTTATCTTCCACTCTTTTTTTTTTTTTTTTCGAGATGGAGTCTTGCTCTGTCACCCAGGCTGGAGTGTGGTGGCGCAATCTCAGCTCACTACAACCTCTGCCTCTTCGGTTCAAGGGATTCTCCTGCCTCAGCCTCCTGAGTAGCGGGAATTATAGGCCCCTGCCACCACACACAGCTGATTTTCTTTTTGTATTTCCAGTAGAGACCAGGTTTCGCCATGTTGGCCAGGCTGGTCTTGAACTCCTGACCTCAGGTGATCTACCCGCCTCAGCCTCCCAAAGTGCTGGGATTACAGGCTTGAGCCACTATGCCTGGCCTATCTTCATTCTTCAGTGAATTCACATACTAAGGAACAATTCGTGATCCTCAAATAACAAGTAAAACATCTTAGAGTTTTTGTTTCTCCAGACTGCATTTTTAATATGAAGCTATGAACATCATCATAACATAGCATGTTCTTTGCTCTCTTAAGAATTAGGGAAGAATTTTGAGGATATGAGGACGTTGTTAGATCTCTTTATAATTACTCTGTTTCCCATGTGACACTTTAGTCTCTGAATCAGTTTGATGCCATTTAAGAGCCATTGATATTCACTAGTGTTGGACTAAGAAATATTTGAGAGTATACAATGCAAGTTTATTCTCACTGAATCCCTTCCCAATGCCTTTGTATTATTAGAGTAAAATTCAATGAAATAAAACTGGTCTTTCTTGCAAAATTTTAAAAGGTCTTAATGAATTTGCCCTAAAAGTTACCATAAGAGCTATAATCATAACTATGTAAAGATGGATATTCTGAAAAAAAAAGCTTTTACAAGAAATTGAAAATAAAAAAGACTGCCAAAGGAAAAGTTTAATCTTCTGATCTAATTTCAAACCTTATAACGTTAAAATAGTCCACAAACTGATGGAGCAGGAGAGGGGAGAGTTTGACACTATGACTTTGCCCCTATGTCTTCTTGATAGCTTAAATAGAAAAGAATAGATATCACCTAGAACAGCATGTACTTCAAATCTCTTCTTGTGAAGAAAGTAATACAGGATTATCTTCTAAGTCCAATGGAAGTTTCCATCTTTTTGGAATTTTGGTATTAATTATTCATTCCTTTACTGCCAGAATTATTTACTTGAACTTGGCCAAATTGTCCCACATCAGTCATTCCAACGGACTGCTTTGGAATGCAAGAATAACTTGTGCATGTTACCTCTATAAAAAAGCAAAGAAGTAAAAAGAATATATAGTGTTATGAACATGTAGCAACAATGTAGGGATTATTTATTCATCCTCTCAAAACTCTTAGTTATACATGTAGTAAAGTCACTTTTAGAATGTATATATCACCACCAATTAACTTACCTAAATTTCCTGTGCTCTCTTCAATGCAACATGACTGAAAATACATCATCTATTGTCTATATAATAATCATTTATTGGTGTATATATATAGAAGGGTTCATTAGTGTCAGATAAAAATGGAACTACCACCAGGGTTCACAAGAGGAAGCACCTAGCTTCCTTTTAGTTATGCAAATTTCTCTAGCAAATGGTTACTTCATGGCCTCCTTAAATTCTTCTCCTGAAAAAGCCTTTTCTCTGTTTACTACAGGGCTAGCTTATAAATTTTTCAAACTTTTATGCTCTGCTTCCTACTTAAACATAAATTCCAACTTTAAGTCATTTATTTGCTCCCACATTGAGATATGACGTTAGCAACAGCCAGGCCATTTCTTGAATGCTTTGCTGCTTAGAAATTACTTTAACAAGGTATCCTAAATGATCACTCTGAAGTTTAAATTTTCAAAGATTTCTAGGGCATGAACAGAATGCAGTCAAGTTCTTTGCTAAGGCATAACATGCGTGACCTTTGCTCCAGTTCCCAATTAGTTCCTCATCTCCATCTGAGACCTTCTCAGCCTGGCCTTCACTGTCCATATCACTATCATCGGCATATTGGTTACAACCATTTAATCAGTCTCCAGGAAGTTCCAAACTTTTCCTTACCTTTCTGTCTTCTTCTGAGACCTCCAAACGTTTCCAACCTCTGCCCATTACCCAGTTCCAAAGCTGCTTCCACATTTTCAGCTATCTTTATAACAAAGTCCCATTCCTCTATACCAATTTTTGGTATTAAGCCATTCTTGTATTGCTATAAAGAAATACCTGAGATTGAATAATTTACAAAGAAAATGGTTTAACTGGCTCATTGTTCTGCAGGCTTTACAGGAAGCATGGTGTTGGCATGTGCTCAGCTTCTAGGAAGGCCTCAGGAAGCTAACAATCATAACAGAAGGCAAAGGGGGAGCAGCCATGTCACATGGCAAAAGCAGGAGCCTGCAAAAGTGGCAAGGTGACACACACTTTGAAACAACTAGATGTCATGAGAAGTCACTCACTATTATGAAGACAACACTAAGCCATGAGGGATCTGCCCCCATGACCCAAACACCTTCCACCAGGCCCCACCTCCAACAATGAGGATTACAGTTCAACATGAGATTTGGATTAGGACAAATATTCAAACTGTATCATTCCTGTTCATCCTTTTATTGGGTAGTTTCCCTGACTATCAAAGAGGTTCTTAAGCAATCCAAAAGTAATTTTATGATGGAGAGGTAAATACAGGTATGATTGATATTTGTTGGCTTAATAAATGGTTTGATTCATCAATAATTCTTAACTAGGTCTCTAATAATTATATACTTTTTGTGTATGATACAAAGTTAGGATGCCTCCCTCTCCTTAATGTGTCATCTCTCCTCCTGAAGGAACATGCAGGTGCTGGGAGTAACCCACAGTACGATATTAAAGAGCAATGAAAACTGGAAGACAATATCAAGAGAACTAAAAGTCAAAAGCCAAGTGGAATAGCATGGATCAGAAGAGGCTATTCAGAGTTCAGAAAGGAAGGTGCCTGACAACAACAAAAGTATCAAAGAATACGGACAAGACTGGCTATTTGAACTCCATGTACATGTGAGTATGAAAGTGCTTGGAGGCTGAATGGAAGAGGCAATGAGAGAATTGTTGTAACCACTGAGGCAGAACTATGAGCTCATTCCATCCTGAGATTGTAGATTAACTGGGGAAGTCAAAGAAACAAAATAAGTAGGACATTTTCTCAAGCCTACTTTAGCTGTTTATGAATCCTGATTTTAATAAACATATTTAAATTTGTGGTGATTCTCTAGAAGCTGCTTTTACTGTTTTCCAGAAGTGTGATAGGTAGAAAGAACATTGAACTAGTAATAGGGAGACAGGTTCTGGGACTTGTCCTGCTACTAATTTAGAATTTTTGATGAATATGCTAAATTAATCTCAACAAAAATATACATTACGAAAGCTGTGTAAAAGAAACAGCACTAGGTAATGTGACGGATACAAAAATGATTAAGATAAAATACCTCTCTTAGAGCTCAGAAATCAAGTGTGGGAAACATTTATCCTCAAGTGATAATGAGGCATAGTGTGCTAAGAACTAAAAGAGCAAAAAGCAGAGAGAGAAAGAAATAAGAAAAAAATAACTTGGATGAAAGGCATTAGATATCTAAAAACTGTCTGTTGGAAAAATAAAATTTGAGTTTTGAAAGATGAAAGGTATTTTGCTAGTCAGGCATAAGAAAATAGTGCACTTTAGAGAAACAAAACTACACAAGCAAATGCATGAGGCAACGGTTTCAGTGAGAACTAAGTTCTGCTTTTAGTTTTGAGACAGAGGAGGGAGAAACATTGTGGAGATAAGACAGTAAATTGATGGGAGTAAACCGCTGAATACTTTCAGTTTCTAGGTGGAGAAGATGATCTACTCCGTAAGCAATAAGCAACCAATGACAAACTTGTGAATATGACAGATATAATAAAAATAACAACAACAACCAGGAAAAACCCATTAATGTATTGGAGAGTCACAGGCTACAGAAATCAAGACATGCTTTTTCTGAACAAGGCAGGTACAATCAGCCTAGAAATGGAGGATGGTTAAACAAAACTTTATACAGGATCAATCAATAGGATTTGGCAAAAAAGTAATTAGAAGAGAGAAATGAAAATTTTGTGGACCATTTATTATGTCTGTGACTTTAAAACTACTTGTGGAGGCCATGATTCCACCATGTATCTCAAGAATCAAGTTGGATTAAAGGAGAGGCTCTTGTGTGTGTGTCTACAATGAACTCTGTGAGTTACTGGGTTTGTGTACAATTTTCTTTGGTATAAGTTTTCTGCTGAATATAAGAAACAAGTAAAATTTGCAAATTTCTGTGATGAATCTTTAGACCATGATGATGTTCAAGGATACTCGCAATTTGAATATTCTAAGTATCATTTTTCCTGTCATGCTATGTAGGAAGTCACTGAAAATAAGTCACTAAGGTGTCCCAAAGGCCCTGTGGAAACCTTAAGTCATTTAATGATGCCTAGAATTTCCTGGTTGTCTTATTTGATCTGATACTGCAGCAAACAAACTTGTAGCATTGAATAAACAGAAGTTATATGACATTAAATTTGGGAAATGTTAGATAAGTCCTTAATTTTAACAACATTTTCCACTGGAGAAATATAATAATCAATATTAACAGATGTATTGAGCATCTGTACTGAGTGCATCTAAAAAAGAAACAGAATGATGCTGAGTACTTTAGGTTTTCTTTTCTCTTCCCCCTCCCCCATGGCCATACTTTAGGTTTTCTTTGGGAAATTTGGAAAAAGAACAAGTAGACAATGTTTCAAACATCTTAAAATAGTTTTAAGTGATAATTATGGTCCCTTTTACCACCAACATTTATAACTCTCCCAATTTTTATTTTGTTTATAAGTTTCCTACTTTAAGAGGTTATAGTGGCTCATATTTATCAAGTTTTAACTGTTTTCTGTTCTTCTGTTGATTCAGTTACTGCCAAGTCTTATGGTTCAATTTAGACTCCTTGTGGATATGGGAACATAATGTAATGGAATGTGAGGGCTACTACAAATCAACTAAAATCATAGATCCAAAGCCCATTCTGCCCATTGATTTTGTAGGAAGGAGGGCTGTCTATATTGTTTTTGAATGTCAAGGTTCAGGAATGTCAGGTTGGTGTCTTTCATATCAGACCTTGAGAAAATGTTTTAATGCAGGTAGTTTATTTGAAATGTGACTTCAAGAGACACAGGAAAGGAAGAAAGCTAATCTAGGATGTGCTATGGAGGTTACCACAGCAGGCAACAGAAGTTCAGTACTGCTAGGGACGTAGAACAAAGAAAATACCTCAGAGCAGTTCCACCAAAGGGGCAAGGATGCAGAAATATTATTAATCGTCATTTGTCTGTTATTGATTATTGATCAAAGTCTGCTCCCAGGGGCATGAAATCCTGGCATTTCCAGCTGGATTCTGCCCTTTCAGGTCAAGCAGGCTGCTATGGCCAGAGAAAGTCCAGAGGCAGAGAGTCACAGGTGTTTGCAGTAGAAAGCCTTTGGTCTATGTGGAAATGGTGGCCACCATGGGGAAATGGGCAGAGGGCCTTCTTGATTCCTTGTGACTCCAAAACATATTTGAGCAAAGTTTAATCTCTCATAGGTCTTAGATTTTGTTCACTATTCAATTTTATCTACCTGAGTTGCCCTCACTCTACTTTCCTCTGGACAAATAGTAATTTGCACCTAAATTTCAAATTAAATACACTTCTTTGTAAGAGGGTAATATTCAGGATAAAATTAAACATGATAATTTAGCACCACCATTTTAAATATTTTTCAAATATTCACAAGATGACATTTTTAATAGCATATCTCTCAGTATCTCCTCTTTACTTCCTTCTCTGACTGAGAAAAGTCCAATCCAAATGTACATCCATTCTGGGAACTTTCAATAATTGGAACATTTCAGTTAGGAAAGCAATCATGATTTTCAGAAGACTCCATATAAAAGTTTTAAGATTATTTAAATATTATCCATTACTATAGACACCAAAATATAAAAGCAATTCGATCTCTAAGTATGTTCATGACAAAGGTGATTTACTTTCTTAAGGGACTTGAGAGGTTTTAGGAAGGCTATGTGGAAAACATGTTCAGAGACTGACCCACCTATCCACCAACACCACCTGCAATGGAGTACAGCAGAAGAAAGGACAGACAAATGACCTATTACTCTATACTCAAAGAAATATCCTTAGCGTAGCAGAAACTGAGAAAGGGTTTTGAAAATTCACTGAGTTTTAGTTCTTGTCCTTTCCAGAGATGGCAAATCCAGTGAACATGGACTTCCACTCCTGTCTTTCTCAATTGCTACAGACAATACAACTTAATCCCAAAGACACATTTCCAAACATTTTCTGTAAAGAGACAGGGAATAAATGGTTCAAGCTTTGCAGCCATGTGGTTTCTGTCTACTCAACTTTGCTGTTGTAGTGCACAGCAATTACAGACAATATATAAGGAAGTGATTGTGCTGTATTCTAGTAAATACTTATTTATAGGCAGTGAAATTTGAATGTTATATTATGTTCTTGTATCACACAGTATTCTTCTATTTATTTTTGCAACCATTTAACAATGTAAAAATTGTTCCTAGCTATATAAAAACAGGTGACAGTCTACAGTCATCCCACGGGCCATAGTATGCCAACCTCTGTCCTAGTACAGTCACTTCATTTTGGAAACGAAAATAGGGTAAGCAACCTGCTTAAGAATACATGAATGTTTTGCAGCAGAGCCAGTCAGTTTATGTCAAAGTATCTTAAAGCTGGTACATACTGGCTTACCTTTAATGACAAATACCAAATAACATACTCCCTTTTACTTTAATACATTATTGAAAAGGATCAGACACACATCAAAATGAACTTCCTCCTGGATCATTTTGATATATATTTATATTAGTTAAATGCTGCAAAATAGAATCAGATGAACTACATACACATATATAATGGGATTTTTAATTACTTTCTAAATAGCACATAATATTCCAAATAGAAGATATAAGACATAAGCATATATTTTTAAAAACAGATATAAGAAACGGTCAATCTTTCTGCCCTGAGTGCTGATTTAATCATCATTTTGAAGATTCACAAGCAACATATACATGGGAAATTGAGCTTTAATAGCAACACTAGTATTTGAAATATATACACAATGAGATATGCTCAGCCTTGTAAAAGAAGGAAATCCTGTCATTTGTGACAACATGGATGAACCTGGAAGATATGACATTAAGTAAAACAAGCCAGGCACAGAGAAACAAATACTGCATGATCTCATTTATATTTGAAATCTAAAAATAGTGAACTCATGCAAGAGTAGAATGCTGATTACCAGGGGTTGGGTGGGGTGAGTCAGGATGATTGGGAGATGTTGGTCAAAGTATAGAAAATTTCAAAATAGGAAGAATAAGTTCAAGAGATCTGCTGTACAACATGATGGCAATAATTAATAACAATGTATTATATACCTGAAAGTGGCTAAGAAAGTATATTTTAAGTGTTCTTAGAACAAAAATTAAGTATGTAAGGTAATACATGTATTAATTAGCTCAGGCTAACCATGCTACAATGTATGCCTATTTCAAAATATGTTGTATACCATAAATATATACAATTTTTAATTGTCAATTAAAACATAAAGACCAACAAGCAATATCTACATGAGAAATTTAGCTTTATTAGCAATACTGTTATTAGAAATACTGTTGTCATTTAAATTATATTTCATTTTACCACAAATATACACCTGCATGTTAAAAGTGAATCAATTACAATATTTGCAACCAAAGTCCACTTTCAAGAAACACTCATAACTCAGAAGGAAGTATGCTTTATTCAGAGAATAGATTGCATTTTAAAGGACAATGAAATATAGAAGGCCTGTTAAACCATTATTCCTCAGAAATATTCCAAAAGATGAAATAATAGTCATCAAAATTCTACATGAGACAAAGAAGTGTTTTGGAAAAAAACTTTATTTATACTTCCTCATCTTAGAAGCACCCTTGGTGGAGGAAGACATACTTTTTCTTATGGGCTTAGTCTTTTCACAGATAAAGGTACGATTCTGAACTGGCATGTTGTCAAGCATCTTATTAGTAGCATCAATTTTGGGTTTTGCATTGATTGGTGGCATGGTAGTTGAAGGTAATCCATTGATCTTATACATCCGGTACATTTCTTCTGTCTGGAGACAGAGAGAGAGAGAAATTTTATTTGAAATATCCAGGGACTTCAAAACAGGTAGAGAAAAGTTCACTATAACTAACATCTTCTGTTCTCCATGTAGAGTATGGGAAAAGTCCAAAACTGAAACCACTTATAGTGACAATTAATATGGAAAATAAAGTAATTCACTTTATGCACTAAGAATTATTTACTAAAAAATCTCTCAGTGATTCTCCCTGTAGGTAAACTAGGCATGTATCTGATAATAAGGGAAAGCTATCCATTTGGTTTGCATAAGACTGTTGTCCAGTATGAACCTCAACTAATGGAAACAGTACCTTCCAAGATAAACACATCCATGATAATTTAAGTGCAGCCATAGAAATGACTGGTAAAATATATTTAGCTGCTTGTAGATTATGAAAGTACATAGTATGTATAACCATTTTATTTATTTTTATTTTTATTTTTTATTTTTTAGACAGGGTCTCACTCTGTCACCCAAGCTGGAATGCAGTGGCACTATCTTGGCTCACTGCCACCTGCACCTCCTGGGTTCAATCAATTCTCATGCCTCAGCCTCCAAAGTAGCTGGGATTACAGGTATGTGCTAACACACCTGGCTAATTTTTGTATTTTAAACAAATATTTGTTAGTTTTTAAGTTCTGGGGTACATGTGCAGATCTTGTAGGATTGTTACATAGGTATACATATGCCATGGTAGTTTGGCGCCTCCATCCCCCGATTACCTACATTAGGCATTTCTCCTAATGTTGTCCCTCCCCAATCTCCCCACCCCCTGCTATCCCTCCCCTAGCACCCTACCCCCCAACAGACACCAGTGTGTGATGTTCCCCTCTCTGTGTCCATGTGTTCTCATTGTTCAACACCCACTTATGAATGTGAACATGTGGTATTTGGTTTTCTGTTCTCATGTCAGTTTGCTGAGAATGATGGTTTCCAGATTCATCCATGTCCCTGCAAAGGACATGAACTCATTCTTTTTATGGCTGTATCGTATTTCATGGTGTATACATGCCACATTTTCTTTTTTCAGTCTATCACTGATGGGCATTTGGGTTGGTTCAAAGTCTTTGCTATTGTAATCAGTGCCACAATAAATATACGTGTGCATGTGTCTTTATAACAGAATGATTTATAATCCTTTGGGTATACACCCAGTAATGGGATTTCTGGGTCAAATAGTATTTCCATTTCTAGATCCTTGAGGAATCATCACACTGTATTCCACAATGGTGGAACTACTTTACACTCCCAATAACAGTGTAAAAGTGCTCCTATTTTTCCATATCCTCTCCAGCATCTGTTGTCTCCAGATTTTTTAATGACTGCCATTGTAACTGGCATGAGATGGTATCTCAATGTGGTTTTGATTTGCATTTCTCTAATAACCAGTGATGATGAGTATTTTTTCACGTTTGTTGGCTGCGTGAATGTCTTCTTTTGATAAGTGTCTGTTCATATGCTTCACCCACTTTTGATGGGGTTTTTTCTTGTATATTTGTTTTAGTTTTTTGTAGATTCTGGTTATTAGCCCTTTGTCAGATGGGTAGCTGGCAAAAATTTTTTCCCATTCTGTTGGTTGCCAGTTCACACTAATGATTGTTTCTTTTTTATTCTTTTTTTTTTTTTTAGAGAGGGAAAGAAGTAGAATAAAAGAGAAAAAAGAAAGAAAGAAAGAGAAAGAGGGAGAGAGAATGAAAATCTTGCTCTATTGCTCAGGATTTCATTTAAATCTGTAAAATACTTATGCAATTACTAAAAAGTGATTCATTTCCTACTATGTGATCACTTTTAGAATAGGTATAATATT
>CAUYQU010033269.1:0-18474 GCA_963574635.1 Cheracebus regulus
CTGTATAGTATTCCATGGTGTATATGTGCCACATTTTCTTTGTCCAGTCTATCATTGATGGGCATTTGGGTTGGTTCCAGGTCTTTGCTATTGTAAACAGCAAGACAATGAACGTATGTGTGCAGGTGTCTTTATAATAGAATGATTTATAATCCTTTGGGTATATACCCAGTAATGGGATTGCTGAGTAAAATGGAATTTCTATTTCTAGATCCTTGAGGAATCACCACACTGTCTTCCATAATGGATGAATTAATTTACACTCCCACCAACAGTGTAAAAGTGTTTCTATTTCTCCACATCCTCTCCAGCATATGTTGTCTCTAGATTTTTTAATGATCGCCATTCTAACTGGCCTGAAATGGTATCTTAATGTGGTTTTGATTTGCATTTCTCTTAATGACCGATGATTATGAGCATTTTTCATGTTTGTTGTCCACATAAATGTCTTGTTTTGAAAAAAGTGTCTGTTCATCTCCTTTGCCCACTTTTGAATGGGTTTGTTTGTTCTTTTTCTTGTAAATCTGCTTTAGTTCTTTGTAGATTCTGGATGGTAGCCAATTGTCAGATAGTAGATTGCAAAAACTTTTTCCCATTCTGTTGGTTGCTGGATCACTCTAATGATTGTTTCTTTTGCTGTGCAGAAGCTCTTAAGTTTAATTAGATCCCATTTGTCTATTTTGGTTTTTGTTGCCATTGCTTTTGGTGTTTTAGTCATGAAGTCGTTGCATATGCCTATGTCCTGAATGGTGTTGCCTAGGTTTTCTTCTAGGATTTTTGTGGTGTTAGTTCTATGTTTAAGTCTTTAGCCCATCTGGAGTTAATTTTTGTGTAAGGTGTAAGGAAGGGGTCCAGTTTCAGCTTCCTGCATATGGCTAGCCAGTTTTCGCAACACCGTTTATTAAACAGGGAATCCTTTCCCCATTGCTTAGTTTTGTCAGGTTTGTCAAAAATCAGATGGTTGTAGATGTGTGGCATTGCTTTGGAGGCCTTTCCTTTCCGAGGCGGAAAATGAAATGGAGGTGGGAGGTGGTGCTATTGGACCAATTCTGAAATGGACTTGATGCAGGGCTGACTTTGACTTCTGCTTTCTCTCTCTCTCTCTCTCTCTCTCTCTCTGCTATATACATGAGACAATTCACATATTTCTAGCCCTTCCAGGTAAAGGCACTCTGCTTGCCACCCAGGCCTTGCTATCCATTGCAGTCATGACACCCATCTTTCACTGATGGTTGAGCTCTGCCACTGTAAGATTCTGTTGTACCCACTGATAATTAGGGCTCCAGGTCAGCCCATGACATGGCAGCCCTGTCTTATAGGTGAGAGCCACCATGCATTCTTTAAAGGGAGGGCTCCCTGAGTCTTGTCAAGGAGTCTTAATCAGGTGGCCTGGTGTTTGGTCTCATGTGATAGGCTGTTGACCATCCCTGCCACTCTGAGCCTTCTGACCCTTGCTTCAGTTCTCTGGCTGGGTACAGTCAGCTTCTCAATTTCATTGACTCCAGCTAATATTTAAATCAAGCTTCTAGGAGCGAGGCAGGTAGTACATTAAGATTTTCCTGTGTCGTAGGCAGTAATTTGTGTCCCAAGTAGTGGGACTGTTCCCATGTCCATAAACTCTTTTCCTATCCATATTTAAGTTCTGATCTCCCCAGTCTGATGCCCTGAAAGCCCATTCCCAGTGTGCTCTCAAAGCCCTGCTCAGGCACATCAGAAGAAATCTGTAGTTCTTTTGGATAGTGAGCTTTATCTTTCTAGAGCAGAAAAGAGTATATCTTGCTCCCTTGTGTGGTGACATGGATGTAGGATTTCTTCTGCAGACCAGGGGTTGGCAGTGACTTGGCTTCTGTTGTTTCGAGAGTCTCTTGTCAACACCCCTGTGAGGAAGTCCCATTCCGGGCAGCATTTTCCACTGTGAGATTCAGCCTTCAGTACATGGGTATCATTGAGGGTTGTGACACTGCCACATCTTTCTGAAAGTCTGTTTGTTGACATTTCAGGACTTAGAATGTCCTCCAAACACTCCCACAGCACCCTGTTCTAGCCAGCCCCATTTCCTAGCCTGCTGGTTTCTTCCTCCACCACGCCACCATTTTCCACTGCAGGTCTAGCACTTCCATTCTGCCGATGTGGGTCACTGCGTTCTCCCAAGAGCCAATTTAGCAATGCCTTGCCAGAATTGTAATTCCTGTATAATGAGTGACTCCCATGTGGGAAAGATCTAATAAACACTAATCTACCTTTATATTCCGTCTTCTTTTATGGAACCCTAAGAACATAGTCCCACACCTAGTTCCCTGCATCCTGATGCTACGCATTTTCCAAGACCTGTAGCTTCCTTGCAGGCTAAGCAGCTCTCTGGGCAGAATGCATTGACAACTCTTATTGGTCTGGTGATGGGGAGGGGAGAAGAGTACAAATCTTAAAGTGGGTGCAGAGGATTTTGTAGGGCAGTAGCCTCTGCATTCGTTATAAGCGCTCAGCCTATAAACATTTAATATTGCATATTTAATAATATACACTATTAGCTAGACTTTTGATAGCGAGTTCCCAGATACTTATTCAGCTACTTGGAACCAAATTATGGCTTCACGCAGCATGGAGGCCAGGAACTGCATCTCACTCATGCACTATACGTGGATTTGCTTTACTGTGAACATTTTGAAATTCTTTTTTTTTTAAGTAAGAGAGCCTGCATTTTCATTTGGTGCTCTTCAAGTTCTGTCTGGTCTCAGGGAAAGGGATGGGTGCAATATCTAACTGACAGAGTTCATGTCTCGCATACCGACTGTCAAGTATCTACATGCACGACTCATCAGTCACAGGAAGCAGATGGGGCTAAAAATACAGAGTGGCAAAATCCAGAGCCCGCCTGTGATGGAGAAGTGGTGGATGAGGAGATGCTCTGTAGAGAGAGCCTGTGCAGGAAGACAGTGGCGGGCCCTGAGTGGAGCGTGAAGGTCTGAGGGTGATGGGGGCCAGAAGGCCTACAGGGGACCATGGTCATGAATGCAGGGACATCCCTGGAGAGTCCTAGGACCTGGAGAGAGGTGGGTGTGGAGCCATGAAATATGAGCATTTCATCAAAAAAAGGATGAGAGAACACAGAAAATGAGGAAGTAGAATGGAATGTGACTCTGCAATTTGGAAGAAATGAGATACTACCCTCAGCTAGAGCCCTCCCAGTTGAGTGGTGGGCTCCATGGAATGAATGGGAGCTGAGGTAGGAGAAGCGCTAATTCTGAATGTATTCATCAGAGGACTCCAATAGAAAGAAGCGACAAGGGAGAAATTAGTCATTAGGCAAAATCTGAGACAAGGGGATGTTTCCTGAAGAACTAAGGGAGCTTTAGTATGCTGGGAGAAAGAAGCCAATTGTGTGTGCATTTGTGTGTGTGTGCATGTGTGTGTGCACACGTGCATGCATGTGTGTGCATACATGTGTATGGGTGCATGTGTGTATGTGCATGCATGCATATGCGTATGTGTGCACATGTGCATGCCTATGTGTGTGTGCATGTGTGGGTGCATATGTGTGTGCATGTATGTGTGTAAGATGCCATCTCATAGATAATTATGATTTTTTACAGCCTTAAGTTCTCTAAATTGGCTCCCCTTTTCTGACCTGGACATTTTAATTTTGAGAAAAACTCTTACATATCTAAAACATTTTTCCCTGCTGAGTTTCTACTTTTATAAACACTAGAAGCACATTTTTCCTTCCTTAAGGCAAAAATTCAAATGACAAAGCAAAACATAAGCCTTCCAAACCCAGTGAATGGCTAAATTTATCAATGTTCTCTGAGTTTATGTGAAGTATTAAGTTGAACCTTAATTGGTGTGTTTTGTTTATTTTTCTTGGTTTATTTGCCTCTTTCTAAGAGAAATGTATCACAGAACAAAGAATTGTATCTCCAAGGTTCTATGCGGTTGAGTATATTTCTTGGAGAAAATTTCAGGCTGATCAAATTAAGAATTCACTCTATTTCGGGACAAGGTTGGAGGTCGTTTCCTGTTTATGTGTTTTGTTTGTTTTGTTTTTAAGTGACTGGAACATTTTTTTAAAAGCCCCAAACTTTCAAGCTGTCACACTAGGGATGTCAGGAAGAAGGTTAGTGAGCCATAAAAGAGCACCCTTTTCCTTTCAGTATCAGAAAGAACCATGAAGTTATCACGGAGCTGATCTTTGGATTCAAGGTCATAGTCATGCTGGTAAGAATAATTTTCAAATAGATTCTGACGCAGCTCTCTATTAAGAAACTGTAGACAAGGAGAAATGCATGAAATGAATGGTTTACAAATTTGAATAAACCATACAAATATTTCTGTTATCCAAGAGTACTACGTTTAGACCTGCACATTTTTATTTCATGTTACTTAGATATATATAAACAGTGGATTCTGAGGTCTAATTTGAATTCTCGTCATAAAACAGTGTTGTGATGAACTTTTATATCCCAGTGTTAAGGTTTCAGGAAAACAGCTTTCTGCTTCTGGAGGAGTAAGATGTTTAGTCTTCGTCTAGTAAAATATTGATAAGGTTCTGATTTGCAATGATTTTCTGTCTTTGCTGATTTTCTCAGGCTGTAGTCAGTTCACATTTCCCTGTGATTTGCACACATCCAAAGTCAGATGAAATTAGGCCAGAGCTATTTCACCGGTGCCCACAGTGACAGTGATGTCCCCAGATATAAGAATTTGCCATTACAAGGCTTCTTTATTTGGTCCACCATAAATATTTCATTCTGTCCCTAAACGAGGCAGCTACTCAATTCACAATGATAATGTATATATGGTGGAATTGTGTGCAGTTCATTTAGAACACAATCATTTTTAAACTGTCTGTAAAATATACATTTTGTGTATTTGGAATATTAAATTTTAAAAGATGTATTTGTGCCTTCACAAATTAAATGTTAGGTTAAACCATATGAAATCACCTATATTTGAGCATTTTTGACATTTGAAAGGCAATTTCACATGGTTCAACCTAAATAATATTTCCTGTGATATATGTGATCACATGAATCTTCAATTTAAAAGTGATTAGAGATAATTTGTAATAGAATGTATAGGTTTTTGTTTGTTTTTAGACAGGGTCTCACTCTGTCACCCAGACTGGAGTGCAATGGTGCCATCTCAACTCACTGAACTTCACCCTTCCAAGGCTCAAGCTCCCACCTCAGCCTCCTGAGTAGCTGGGACCACAGACGTGCACCACCACACCTGGCTATTGCTTTTTATTTTTTAATTTTTAAAATTCTTTTTGTATTTTTAGCAGTTATGGGGTCTCACTGTCTTCCAAGTTGATCTTGAACCTCTGAGCTTAAGGGATCCATCTGCCTCAGCCTCCCAAAGTGCTGAGATTACAGGCATGAGCCACTGCACCTGAAGAATTTAATGAAACAAATAATGATACATAGCTTATTATGAGTGCTTTGTGCTTTTGTTTGTTTGTTTTCATGCAACTGTATGCATTTGATGTTAAAAGTGTCTTGTGTAATAGAAAGAGACTTCAAGAGTAGAGGGATGCAATGGAAAGCCTTAGCTGTCCAATCTCAGACTCTAAGACCAGGGGGTTATGTGAGTACCAAGTTCAAATTAGGTTGAATATCTGACTGAAATAACTTTATTGCATTAAAGATAAAGTGTCCACCTGTATGAAGTCATTGATTGTTTAGTGACTTGTTTTGGAAACAAAAATAGCAATGCAAATATCTGTGCTTGTAATAGTTACAATCAAAAGATTTTTAAAAGTTTTATTTATTTTTTACTTTACTTAAGTTCTGGTATACATGTGTAGAAATATTCAGGTTTGTTACATAGGTACGCATGTGCCATGGTGGTTAATAGCGGCAGCACGATTTTTTAAATACAAAATAGGACATGTGGCAAACAGTGTGGCAAGCATTCATTTACAAATGTTATTCTTCTCCCCATTTCACACCTGGAAAAAAACATGACACATCAAAGGAAACACACTCACCAAATACAAACAGCCCCTTAGTGCACTGTCACAGCAAACTTTGAGAGGTGAGTGTGTGTGTGTGCACACACATGCTCCAAATATATAAAACTTATATGGAATTCCAGTTATTTCAAAATAGTGTTTATTTTGCTTAAATGTGTATAGAATGTTCCAACTTGTATCACATTTGTAAGACTCCAAGGTCATCTAACATTTGGAAATGCCTAATAGCCTAAAGAAAAGAAATGCTGTTAAGAATAGGGAATAGAAAGAAGAGGCCTGCAAATAATATTCTTGTCCATAATCCTATCTGTCTATGTGAGCTGCTATGACAGAATACCATAGACTGGGTAACATGAGCACCATTAATATATTCCTCACAGTTCTGGAGGCTGGGACCTCCAAGATCAAGGCACTAACAGATTCTGATTCCTGGTTCACTGTATCCTCACATGGTGCAAGGGGCAAGAGAACTCTGTGGGTCTCTCTTCTAACAGCTCTAACCTCATTCCTGAGGGTCCCACTCTCATTACCTAATCTTCTACCAAATGCCCACCTCCTTATACCATCACATTGGGGGTGAGAACTTCAGCAATCGAATTTTAAGACGACACAAACATAAAGTCTAGAGCAAGGCTTATGCATAAAAAGGCGAGATAAGAACAAGGAATGACAGTGTAATGTCTACTTGAGTTCTTCCTGTGTTTCCCAAATCATGGTATAGGGTCAAGCCATAGTCAGCGATCAGCCCCTTCAGGGGCATTCATGACCTTCAAGCTCCAGATATTATTATTCAAATCCTGCTGCAAACACTTGCCAGTAGGGAGGCCTGACCACATCCCGAGTGGCTCCAAGTGCAATGATGTATGGAGATGAACATACTCTATTGCAATGCACAACAGTGAGTCTTGGTTCAGCAATGGAGAATAAGAGACATGAATCCATGTGAGTAGAACAAACCCCGTGGGTGAGGGACTGATCTGGTTACCTGGCACTCTAGGAAGGGGCAAGTGAAGTGGGGAATACCCCAGCTGGTCAGCACATCAACAGGTCTTATGATGGTTAATACTGAGGGTCAACTTGTTTGAATTCAAGTATGCAAAGTGTTGATCCTGGGTGTGTCTGTGAGGGTGTTGCCAAAAAAGATGAACATTTGAGTCAGTGGGCTGGCAAAGGCAGACTCACCCTTAATCTGATAGGCATCATCTAATCAGCTGCCAACGAATATAAAACAGGTGGAAAAACATGAAAAGGTAAAACTGGCCTAGCCTCCCAGTCCGCATCTTGCTCCTGTGCTGCATGCTTCCTGAGCTCAGATATCAGACTCCAGCTTCTTCACTGTTGAGACTCGGACTGGCTCTCCTTGCTCCTCAAGCTTGCAGACAGCCTAATGTGGGACTTTGTGATGGTGTAAGTTATTACTTAATAAACTCTTCTTTCTATGTGTATATCCTGTTATTTCTATTCCTCTAGAGAACCTTGACTAATACGAGTACCAGTTGTGTCTTCCCACCAGGAAAGTAGAGACCCTCAGTTTTATTTTAACAAGCAACTGCAATTATCATTTGTCTTTTTGATAATTTTGCCATCCTCTTAAGTGAAAGCCAGTAATTGTTGCATTTGCATTGACTATAACTCTGGCATAACATTACAGAGGAAATGTATCTCTGCTATTACGTCAGGTAGACAAGTGTGCCCCATAAGATGTAAGGCCTGGTAACTGTGATTACTTAATTACATTCCTATTGTGTTCCTTCGCCCTGAACAAGAGTCCCAAGTCAGCTCTCTCAGGCGGAATTCAGGAAGTATCCAAGTGTGAGTGTTGGAATCCGGAAACCATCCTGTTCCATGTAATGAACTTGAGGTTGGAGTTTGTCCTTTCCTTCTGCCTCCATATGCTTTTTGTGTCATTGTTGTTGTTGCTTGGTTGTGTGTGTTTCTCAGGAAGAGAACCCATTCCCCAGAGCCACAGCTGATGTTGACACTGGCAGCTTCCCTCTCTTCTTTTCTACTTTGTATTTATAACCTGCAGCTCACATCTCTGGAATAGAATCATATTGGAGGCACCTTCTCAACAGTCAGCACCTTCCCAGGTGAGAAGAGCAAGGCCGCTTTTCCTAAAGGGAGAGACTACTGCGCTACTGTAGAGTTGAGGAGGATGCAGCCTCAGCCAAGGCTGTGACCAGGCTGAAGGAGCTTCTCCTGTAGTTTTGGTCAATTCAGCTCAATCAGAGAAACACACAAACTCTATCAGGGGTTGACCCAGGTGACACTAGACCTTTCAGAACCATCTTGGAAATAGAGTAGTGCTCACAAGTGGTATTTCATTCCAGCAAGGACATCTGGAGAATCACTCTCCGTGGGTGGAGAAACTTCTGTAGGGAATAGATGTTTGGAGTTTTAAAACACTCATTTATTTTCTAAATTATTATTCTACTCTACCTAATTTAAGGTAACTATCCTTTAAATTGTTCTTGTTTTTCAGATTGCAGTCATTATGTAGTTTTATTTTGCTTAATTTTTCTAATTCATTTTTATTTTTATTTTTTATTTTTTATTATGCATTTTGTCTTGGTATTATTTTATTTATATTGTTGTATATTAGAAAATGTCATATGTGTTGCACCGTGACATCTGGAGTATATGCAAATAAGTGCTCCCCTCTGAATCGCAGGCCCCTTGAAAACAGGTATTCTGCTTGATTTGAACCTCTAACCCATTAGCAGTGCCTGGTCTTTAAGGTGTATTAGGTGAACTGATTTGAATTTCAACTGTGTAAAGTATAATACCGTAGCAATTTTGCCAATCCGACAGACAAAGCTATTAATCACAGGCTAATCTAACAGAGGGGTGACAGGATTTCAAAGATTCTTCTTCTGGAAGATGTGAAGGACCAGTCATTTCCTTTTTATTATTTGTCTTTGTTTTTTCTTTTGTCTTATACTCACATGATGTGAAAGCCAAGACTACTAACAAACTGAGAGCTGGATACCACCCCGCCCCCGCACAAAAGCCTCCCTGCCTTTTTAGCCATCAGTAGGGTCAGGGAACCCAATTTTTACGTAGGATCCATGCAGTGCCACAATTGCTTCTCTGTGTCTGGCACTTACTTGCTGTTTCCCATTGCCATTTTATAACAGCGTGCCTAAGCCCCTTCAATCAATATTCAAGTTAGCACCCTAAAATGAAACTATAAATTTCAATTTGGAGAAAATAAGCCCTCATTTGGGTTCATAAGTTTTAAATAACACATTACCATTGGCTACAGCAAGTTTGCATTTCTAATGCTATATTATGCATTTGACAATAGATGTTCCACTCTGCTCGAGAGAGGAGAGCAAGTGCATGTGAAATGTAAGTCTGCTTAAAATGTTGGAATTTATTAGAGCTGTCACTCAGCACTGACAAGAGAGCAAAATTATTTTTGAAGTTATTGGATACATTTGTGTAGGCTCCACTGTCTGCAAGTTATGATGTTTCAGAATCCAAGCTCTAAAACCTCTTCAAAATATTGTCTCCATATTTTTTTTTTGAGATCAAGTTTTGCTGTTGTTACCCAGGCTGCAGTGCAATGGCACAATCTCGGCTCACCACAACTCCGCCCCCCAGATCCAAGTGATTCTCCTGCCTCAGCCTTCCAAGTAGCAGGAATTACAGGCATGCACCACCACGTCTAGCTAATTTTTTTTTTTAGTAGGGATGGGGTTTCACCATGTTGTTCAGGCTGGTCTTCAACTCCTGACCTCAGGTGACCCACCCACCTCGGCCTCCCAATGTGCTGGGATTACAGGCGTGAGGCACTGTGCCCATCCTGTCTCCACAATTTAAGGACCTGAAAAACAAAACAGTGTCCAGTTAGAAAACATATTATGGAAATAGTTGCATGCCAGGCTCAAGGGTAAAGTGTCAAGAGCAATTCCAGATGCCCAGGGCCGAGCTCCATGAGGATGGCCGCTCTGGGCCTGCGGCAGCTACCCCATCTGCATGCTTACTTCCCACATTTTCCACATGCCTCCCCTCTCCACTGTGGCACACAGGAGAAGGGATGCTGTGGACTCCTCCTTTGCCTTTTTATCAGGATTTATTTTGGAGTTGTTCCCAATAGTTATTTGATCTTTTTTGAAACTATAAAATACAGTATATTTATGAAAAATAAATATTACCTAAAAAACACTGCCACTCAGAGCTAAGTCATGGTGAATATTGTTGCGTAATTGTTAGATTTTTCCTCACCTACTAGTCACCATAAAATAGCAGAAAGTAATCACATAATTTTTTTAATATATATTTTTATTGCTTCTTAGGTTTTGGGGTACATGTGAAGAACATGCAAGATTGTTGCATAGGTACACACATGGCAGTGTGATTTGCTGCCTTCCTCCCCTTCACCTATATCTGGCATTTCTCCCCATGCTATCTCCCCCCAACTCCCCACCCCTCACTGTCCCTCCCCTATTTCCCCCCAACAGACCCCAGTGTGTGATGCTTCCCTTCCTGTGTCCATGTGTTTTCATTGTTCAACACCCACCTATGAGTGAGAACATGAGGTGTTTGATTTTCTGTTGTTGGTTTGCTGAGAATGATTGTTTTCAGGTTCATCCATGTCCCTACAAAGGACACAAACTCATAGTTTTTTATGGCTGCATAGTATTCCGTGGTGTACATGTGCCATATTTTCCCTGTCCAGTCTATCATCGATGGGAATTTGGGTTGGTTCCAGGTCTTTGCTATTGTAAACAGTGCTGCAATGAGCATTCGTGTGCATGTGTCCTTATAGTAGTATGATTTATACTCATTTGGATATATACCCAGTAATGGGATGGCTGGGTCAAATAGAATTTCTATTTCTAGGTCCTTGAAGAATTGCCACACTGTCTTCCACAATAGTTGAACTAATTTACACTCCCACCAACAGTGTAAAAGTGTTCCTATTTCTCCACATCCTTTCAAGCATCTGTTGTCTCCAGATTTTTTAATGATCGAAGCATTGGCAACAAAAGCCAAAATAGACAAATGGGACCTAATCAAACTCCACAGCTTCTTCACATCAAAAGAAACAGTCATTAGAGTGAATCAGCAACCAACAGAATGGGAAAAATTTTTGCAATCTGCCCATTTGATAAAAGGCTAATATCCAGAATCTACAAAGAATTAAAACAGATTTACAAAAAATAAACAAACAACATAAAACAACAAATAAGCCCATTCAAAAGTGGGCAAAGGATATGAAATAATTATTTTTACCAACAGAATAAAAAAAGTAACAGGTACAACAAATAACTTCCTGATCATGAAGCTTAATTCCTTCCTTCAGGGCAACTTCTCTTGAGTCAACAGATGCTGTCTTTCTGCTTTTTGTTGGTGTCTCCTCCATCTAATTATGCAGCCTCATGTTTGCCTGTCCCCATCAAAATACATTCAGCATTATTTCCCTACACTCTTGCTACTTCTGGAAAATATGAACTTGACTTTTGTGAGTATTCTGATTTAAGATTATTAGGACGAACAAATATATCTCCATAAAGGATTGCTAGTCACATGATTAGTTTTAAAATGTGGATGTATAAATTGTAACCATTTTTTAAATTAGATAACACAACTGATACAATTTTTAATCTCCAAATGTTCCAATTATGTTTTTTTATTTCCTGCCACAAGAAAATATTAAGTCAATTAAAAACAGATTTGGGGCTCTATGCTGAGTAGAAATTTACCTAATAGTAACTTATTTAGTGTTCTTGTGAATACAGCTTTCTAATATGCCACTAGGGAGTAGATTCAATGTTGTGATAATTTGGATTATTAGGTATTTAAAAAATAAAACCTCAGCTAGAATTGCACTTTTAATACAAACAACATTCCTTTATGTTGTTAGCCCCCTAAGGAGAGTTACTCTTTCTTTATTGGAAATACTTTTTCCATTTACATAATTGATGTTCAGAAAAAGAATTTTAGAGAATAAGAATAATAATGTCATAAAAGGAAAGATTATTATCTATATCTATGCAAAAATGTGATGAGAGGTATATTATGATTAGAGGAGAATGAAAAGATTGGAGCTCTGTGAAGCTTTTGAATGAAGTATATGTGATTACTTCCTTTCTTGTTTATTCCAACTATGGTTTAAGAGGACTCCTGCAAGAAGACAGGTACATAAAGATATTTATCAACCAGATAAGAGTCCATTCAAACTGGAGGTTTATTTTACTTTTTTTTATATTGCTATTGTAGAAATGCTGTTAAGTGCAAGGTCTAGTGATGGAGATATCATGAAATGATAAAAAAATTATATTCTTGCTATTCTTATCTTTATATATAAATACATAGATAAAACACAATTTTATAAAATAAAAAGAAAATGGCTTTTTTCCCACTTTTAATTCTGTATTGAAAATATTTTTAACATAAAACACACTTTGGCCTATGCAACTTGATACCCACTAGCAAATCTTGATCAGCACCATACTTTTGGCTCTTTGGATCCCTGAAACTGTTACTAGCAAAGACATATTCTCTCACTTAAACCTGCCTGTAGACATGCCTTGGTTTTTAATATTCTCTTACATTATTTGTAAGACAGTATTAAAGAGAATCACTATATAAATCAAAGTTATTATTTTAGTCATCTGATTATTCTTTTTATTTTATGCAACAGCAAAAATAAAAAGAAATTAGCAAATATCCTCCCAATTTAAGGGAGAATGAAAATGAATCCTTAGGAAGAGTGGTGAAAAAATAATAGTTTTATTAAAACAATTTATGGTCATTCATTTAAGCTTAGCTCTATCTTTTATATACACTTTTCTCTATAAATTTCAATGAATCCTCCTCCACATCTTCTTCAGTAAAGAAAGCATTAGTGTTGCCATTTCCACAGAAGGCAGTAAAGCCAAGCTGTTGGGATGGGTTGTCCAAGGGAATGCACACGTATGGTAAACAACCCAAATCTTCTGGTTCCAAAAAGAAGTTCTCTTTTTATTAACCACAGCTGTTGCCTCATCCCATCCATTTTGGAGGATAATTGGAAATAATTGGATTATTATTGGTATGTCTTACATGTACATAGACTCTGATTCTGTACATTATTCCACCATTAAAACCAAGCAATGAAGTATATTCACCCTTCCTGGGGATATTTTTGGATTATTTTAAGAAAACAAGTATTCTAAAAAAATATGAGAATAGAAATTGCTGGTTGACATTTATTCTTGCCCCAGGCAACAGTTTGGCAGGTGTATGTAAGTCTTGATGAGACTGTCTTATTAAATTATAGGACCAATTAGTACACCTAGATATACTTTGACTGGTTCTATACCTATGGCAACTGTAAATTGTAATTGGCTGGTGATGACTGTGACTTAACTATACCTGGAACTGATAATCATATCATAATTTCATATAAATGATAAAAATAATTATAACTCCCAAATCTTGGTGATTGATTTAGCAGTAGTCTTTTAGAAGCACCATAGTACCTTACCCAAGATACTTTAATAATCTTGAATTCATTCAATGAGATATTTCTTCAAGTAGTTCTAAAAAAATACATAGATTTAATTATCTTTAGTATGCTATGATTAGTAAAATGTTTTCCATCCATGAGTCTTTGGTGATAAAAACTTAGTCATGGAATTACAGATAGGAGTTTTATGACTGAGAAAATAAGCATTAAATATAAATATATTAAATCCCAATAAACAGATAAACAGATAAATCATCTAAGCTTTAGCATCTACAGTTATGTGGCAGGGTAATGATTGAATCTTCCACTTTTGTTAAGAAGCTGAAATGTTTTCTCCAAACATATTGAATGTTAACAGCAAAAGATAAACTCTTTATGTTGACACAGTATTTCAAAAGAAGTGTTGATGTACTTACAGCAGGTGAATTACTCTAAAAATTTGTCATCTGCTTTCTTAGGTGTGACTTCCTGACCCTCTCTAGTTTACAGCTTACAAGTATACTACTTGTCATCATTCAGAAGGCTTGTTTCTAGTCTTGGTTGAATAGTCTGTGCACCTTAAATTTTTAAGGACCAATATGGATGTGGAATAGTCAAGTGGTTCTCAAATCTTAGCATTCACTAAAATTGCCTGATGGGCTTGTTGACATACAATTTGCTACAACCTACCCCCCAGAGTGTGTGATAGTAGGTCTGGAGTGGAGCCTGACAATTTATATTTCCACCAAGTACTTGATGCTGCTGCTGCTCTACAGCTTTTGATAACCCTGGTCTACAGTATTAGTGGGTGTTGAACAATGAGAGCTCATGGACACAGGGAGGGGAGCACTACACACTGGGGTCTGTTGGGGGGAAATAGGGGAGGGACAGTGGGGGGTGGGGAGTTGGGGAGAGATAGCATGGGGAGAAATGCTATAGGTGATGGGGAGGAAGGCAGCAAATCACACTGCCATTTATGTACCTATGCAACAATCTTGCATGTTCTTCACATGTACCCCAAAACCTAAAATGCAATAAAAAAGCGGGGTCTGTAGAGACAGACTGCCTAAATTAAAATCTATTTCTGTCACTGAATAGCTAGTTTCCCTTCTATGAGCTGCTTTTAAGTCTCATGTGGTTTCGTTTCCTCATCTGAACAATGAGTCTCATACTGGTACCCAGTTCCTAGAACTATTCTGAGATAGCACCTGGAACAGAGTGAGAACTCAACAACAGTCAGCTATTATAATTCTTTTCAGAGATCCATTTGACACTAAGCTCATGATAGCCAATAAAAAACATTATCTTGGCCAGGCACAGTGGCTCGCTCCTGTAATCCCAGCACTTCGGGAGGCCGAGGTGGGCGGATCACTTGAGGTGAGGAGTTCAAAATCAGCCTGGCCAACATGGTGAAACCCCATCTCTACTAAAAATATAAAATGTAGCTGGGTGTAGTAATGTGCACCTGTAACCCCAGCTACTCGGGAGGCTGAGGCAGGAGAATCGCTTGAACCCAGGAGACGGAGGTTGCAGTGAGCCCAGATCGTGCCACTGCACTCTAGCTTGATGACAGAGCAAGACTCCGTCTCAAAAAAATTATATTTTATTAATAAACATGTGTTTATGATGTGGAATACTGAATATGTAGCAGTTAATATGGGGAGTAATGTATTTAACTTTTCAAACATATTTTTAGAAAGGCTTTGACAATCTAGAATGGTTTCAAGGAAGGTAAAAAGGCTTAAAATTCTGCCACATGAGGGAGGGATAGGGGCATTTTTTGAGAAGGGACTCTGTATTAGTGACCCCCTAACTGTGTTAGAATTCTCAGGCAACTATCATTGCTTGAACACAAATACATTATTCAGTACTTTTTAATAGAATTTTTGCCTTAACATAAAGAACATTATATCAATTACATTTTTTCCAGAAGAATTGCTTACTCTGTGTGTTTGTAAATTCCTTAATATTTATTGTGTTTAAAAAAGAAATGAGCAATTTTTTTGTTATAAAGTTTGGAGAATAATGTCCTTTCTTGCATAGAAAGCTGGGTTAGCTTATCTTTTAGGGACTTTCTGTATCTGAAATACTCGTTGGTCCTATGAACTTGCTTTTACCTTTGACCCCATAGACAATGTTACCAAATGTCAGACTATATTTAAAATCTATGCAATTATGATGGAGTAAAATGTGGCACAGAATTTGTTGATTCTATGCAGTAAATTCTGCCTACTTGGCCCCAAAAGAAGTGGAATCTTGGTTATGTCAGTCTTGCTGCTTAAAAACTAGTCTGGGACTATTATACTGAGCTGTGACAAATTGGACCGTCCATAATTTTCAATCATGCCTGATTCCACTATTGTTGTGTGAAGATGGACTGCATTATCTTAGTGAACCACCTGGCTTACCACAATGCAAAGCTGCTATTGTAGCAAAGACAGCAAGAAGGCCTACTGGCAGATAGGCTTTTTGAATCAGACAGTAAGGCAAGAAGCAGGAAGCAATGATTACGAAGGTAACTATCCTTAGGGAGTATGTTTTGCTGTGAAGCATCTATGAGTGTTTGATACGTAATCCATTCAGTTTACTTATTGCTTTGCCAAATCATGCCCTCATGTTTCCGTTTGCCTCCAGACAAATGAATATGTGTTAAATGACCAAACTTTAGGTGATATGTGGCATGGATAGATATTAAACAATAAACTATAGTGAAATAAAAGATTTAAAAGAATCTTTAGCAAATTTACTGTTATAAAAGAGAAGGCATGGAGTTGGATAGACTTGGTTTAATGCCACTTCTTTTCCTTTCCTTTTCTTTTCCTTTTTTTTTTTTTTTTTGCGGGGTGGGGAGGGGGCTGGAGTTTTGTTCTTGCTGCCCAGGCTGAAGTGCAATGGCACGATCATCTCAGCTCACTGCAACCTTCACCTCCTGGGTTCAAGGAATTCTCCTGCCTCAGCCTCCAAGTAGCTGGGATTAAAGGCATGTGCCACCATGCCTGCCTAATTTTCTATTTTTAATAAAGACAGGGTTTCTCCATGTTGGTCAGGCTGATCTCAAACTCCTGACCTCAGATATCTGCCCATCTCAGTCTCCCAAAGTGCTGGGATTGCAGGCATGAGACACCGTGCCCGGCCTAATGCCACTTCTTTTACTAATTGCTGTTTGGACATTAGCAAATTTCAGTAAGGCTTGGTTTCTTATCCATAAAATGTATAATTATGCCTTGAGCTTATTGTTCTTTTGTTTGTGGACTATTGGGAAAGGTCTCCATGAACTAGAGAATGACATGTCCTCTTTGATAAACAGACTTTTTACATCAAGTTATACAAGTCAAGTTATACAAAGCATAACTTGACAGTCACATGTAGTAAAAGACACAATGGCTTATAAACATGCAAGGCTTTGCTTGAACCTTAACTGAATGCACTGAGCATCTAAGGAGAGAACATGTGTTTGAAAGGAAGACTTTAAGCAGGAAAAGCCCAGAACCATGGACACTCAGGTACTGTTCAGGAACCAGGAAGTGAAATACAATATAGTGTCGACATCAACTATTCTGTTGCCATTTTAAATCTATGCCTTCAGCTTTAAACATTAAGTGCTTTGTTGTTGTTTTAATTCAATGTTCAACAAATACCAATCTATGGAAAATTATTTTTCCTGTGTAAACCTAGTTACCGGAGAGAGTTCTAGTCTCCATTATGGTTATATTTTTCATTATAAATTGAAACTTGTGGATTTAGTTAGCGAAAGGCAACCTGAGAGACTAATTCCCTCACAGTATGCATTAAAAGATTTCTGAGCCTGCATGGATGAGAACCAAACCTTGCATGGATTCACCAGCATCATCCACTTTAACCTACAAGATCTTTTGAGAGAGAGCCTGCCAGTTTGTTTCAAAGTAAATGCCCCTGAACACCAACTTTACTGCATGCCGAAATTTTGAAGCATCTTAATCTCCCTTGTTGTGAAGTTTTGAGATTTAGAGGCAATGTAAGGGAATCACCTATAACTTAATAGACAAGTCTTTACTAAACACAACATACTTAGATGTAGACTTCTGAATTCAAAATAGGTATTCTGAAAGCCTTTTGTATTGTAACTGGGGTATGTTATTGAATGAGTAGTTCAATGGGAGTTACAAATGGACTGTAAAAATGTTTTTTTTAAATGATTAAGCATAACATAATGATGAAAAGAGTATACCATATTTATGGAATGCATAGTATATGTCAGGCACTATCTAGAGTACCTTGCATATAAGACCCCTTAATCCTCAAAACAACCCTTGGAAGTGATTTATCTTAGTCTCCTTTTAAGTAGCTGGGTCATAGTAAGGTGAAAATAAGTCACACAGTTTCACAGCTGTTGAGTGCTTTGCCCAGAGAGTCTGGCAGAGACCCTGTGCTGAAAACATTCTGGAATACTGAGGTATGTTAGAGGATGCGGTAGAGATACAACTTTTTTTTCTGTCCAACATCTATCATACCACTTTTCCATGCTAAGAGGACATCTGCAAGATTAAGAATGAAAAAAAAAAAAAAAAACCCCTCCAATTAACTCTGTAATCTCCCTTTTTCCTTAGGTGTGCCTGAATTTTGATCACAATAAAAGTTGTAAAGCTGAACCGGGCACGGTGGCTCACGTCTGTAATCCCAGCACTTTGGTAGGCCGCGGCGGGCGGATCACGAGGTCAAAAGATCGAGACCAGCCTGGCCAACATGGTGAAACCCCGTCTCTACTAAAAATACAAAAAAATTAGCTGGGCGTGGTGGCGTGCGCCTGTATTCCCAGCTACTTGGGAGGCTGAGGCAGGAGAACTGCTTGAACCCAGGAGGCGGAGGTTGCAGTGAGCCGAGGTCATGCCACTGCACTCCAGCCTGGTGCCTGGTGAGGGAGTGAGACTCTGTCTCAAAATAATAATAATAATAATAAAAAAGTTGTAAAGCTGGAATTCAGGTACGGCGAATTTAAGGTAGAATAGTTAGTTTGTGAAATAATTGTATTACGTGTTTCGTTACTCTTTATCCTTTTTCCCTTTTGGCTGCAATGCAGATATAAACT
>CAUYQU010033270.1:0-61592 GCA_963574635.1 Cheracebus regulus
TAAAAAAAAAAAAAAAAAGGAAAAATAAATAAATATAAAATACAACAGAGCTAAAAAATGCCTGGCCGCAGACTTTTCAGTGGAAACCTTACAGGCCCAGGAAAGAATGGCATGACATATTTATAGTGCTGCAGGAAAAACACTTTTACCCCAGAATAGTATATGCAGTGAAATATTCTTCAAACATGAAGGAGAAATAAAGATTTTCCCAGACAAACAAAAGCTGAGAGTTTTAATCAATACCAGACCTATCCTACAAGAAATGCTAAGGAAGGCCGGTGTGGAGGCTCACACCTGTAATCCCAGCACTTCAGGAGGCTGCAGCAGGTGGATCATTTGAAGTCAGGAGTTTAAGACCCACCTGGCCAACATGGTGAAACACCGTCTCTACTAAAAATACAAAAAAAAATTAGCCAGACGTAGTGGTGTGTGCCTGTAATCCCAGCTACTCAGGAAGCTGAGGCAGGAAAATCGCTTGAACCCAGGAGGCGGGAGTTGCAGTAAGCCCAGATCACACCATTGCCTCCTAAAGTGCTGGGATTATAGGTGTGAGCCACCACAGCTAGCCATCCTTTTCTTTGTGATTGAAGTACTCCTCAGCAATTTTTTTTAAAAAAAAAAAAAAAGAAAAAAGCCACAGAGTAGCTGAATGGTTAAAAAAACAAGGCCCTGGCCGGGCGCGGTGGCTCACGCCTGTAATCCAAGCACTTTGGAGGCCAAGGCGGGCGGATCACCTGAGGTCGGGAGTTCAAGACCAGCCTGACCAACATGGTGAAACCCCGTCTTTAAAAAAAAAAAAGAAAAGAAAAAAAAAACAACAAAAACAAGGCCCAATGATCTGCTGTCTACAAGAAACATGCTTCACCTATACAGATACCAGAGACTGAAAAAAGAGGAAAAGAAAAAGATATTCTATGCCAAAGGAAACCAAAAAAGAGCAGGAGTCACTATACTTATATCAGACAAAATAGATTTCTTTTTTTTTTTTTTTTTTTTTTTTTTTTTTTTTGATAGTGTCTAACTGTGTCACCCAGGCTGGAGTGCAGTGGTGCAATCTTGGCTCACTGCAACCTCCACTTCTCAAGTTCAAGTGATTTTCCTGCCTCATCCTCCCAAGTAGCTGGGATTACAGGCACCCGCCACTACACCCAGCTAATTTTTTGTATTTTTAGTAGAGATGGGGAACATGTTGGCCAGGCTGGTCTTGAACTCCTGACCTCATGATTTGCCCACCTCAGCCTCCCAAAGTGCTGGGATTACAGGTGTGAGCCACCACATCTGGCCCAGACAAAATAGATTTCAAGACAAAAATGATAAGAAAAGACAGAGAAGATCACTATATAATGATAAAGAGGTCAACTGAAGAAGAGGATGTAACAATTGAAAATATATAGACACCAAAACTGGAGCACCCTAGTATGTAAAGCAAATATCATTAGAGCTAAAGAAAGAGACAGACACCAATACAATACTAGCTAAAGACTTCAACACTCCACTTTCCCCAATCAATTTTCTGTTCGTTTTCATCCCAACAGAAAATCAGCAAAGAGATATCAGACTTAATCTGCACTACTGATCAAATGTATCTAATAGATATTTATAGAACATTTCATCTAACAGCTGTCTTAAAACATACAAAAAATCTGAAATAATATGTATCTTCTCTGGTCACAATGGAATAAAACTAGAGATCAATAACAAGAGGACTTTTAAAAACTATACAGGTACTTGGAAATTAAACAGTATGCTCCTGAGCCAGGCATGGTGGTTCACACCAGTAATCCCAGTGCTTTGGGAGGCCCAGGAGGGTGACTCACAAGATCAAGAGATCAAGATCATCCTGGCCAACATGTTAAGACTCTGTCTCTACTAAAAATACAAAAAAAATTAGCTGGGCATCGTGGTGGGTGCACCTGTAGTCCTGGGTACTTGGGAGGCTGAGGCAGGAGAATCACTTGAATCTGGGAGGCAGAGGTTGCAGTGAGCCAAGATCATGCCACTGCACTCCAGTCTGGGCTATAGAGTGAGACTCCATCTCAAAAAAAAAAAAAAAAAAAAAAAAAAGCAATATGCTCCTGAATGACCAGTGGGTCAATAAAAAGATTAAGAAGGATATTGAAAATTTTCTTGAATCAAATAATAATGGAAACACAACATATCAAAATTTATGGGATACAACAAAAGCAGCTATAAGTGCCTATACCAAAAAAGAAGAGGCCAGGTGTCGTGGCTCACGCCTGTAATCCCAGCACTTTGGGAGTGTGAGGCGGGCAGATCACAAGGTCAGGGGTTAGAGACTAGCCTGACCAACATGGTGAAACCCCATCTCTGCTAAAAATACAAAAATTAGCCAGGCACGGTGTGCATTCCTGTAATCCCAACTACTTGGGAGGCTGAGGCAGGAGAATCACTTGAATCTGGGAGGTGGAGGTTGCAGTGAGCCAAGACTGAGTTAGTGTACTCTAGCCTGGATGACAAAGCGAGACTCCATCTCAAAAAAAAAAAAAGAGGAAAAACTTCAAATAAACAACCTAAATATGCATCTTAAAGAACTAGAAAAGCAAGAGTAAACCAAACCCAAAATTGGGAGACTAAATAATAAAGATCAGAGCAGAAATAAATAAAATTGAAATTAAGAAAACCATATAAGGCTAGGTGTGCTGGCTCACGCCTGTAATCCCAACACTGTGGGAGGCTGAGGCGGCAGGTGGATCACAAGGTCAGGAGGAGTTCAAGATCAGTCTGACCAACATGGTAAAACCCTGTCTCTACTAAAAATACAAAAAGTAGCTGGCGTGGTGGCACGGGCCTGTAATCCCAGCTATTACACAGGAGGCTGAGCAGGAGAATCTCTTGAACCCAGGAGGCAAAGGTTGCAGTGAGCCAAGATCGTGCCACTGTACTCCAGCCTGGGTGACAGAGCAAGACTCCGTCGCAAAAAAAAAAAAAAAAAGAAAACCACACAAAAGATCAATGAAACAAAAAGTTGGTTTTTTGAAAACTTAAACAAAATCAATAAGCCTTTAGCCAGACTTAGAAAAAAAGAAAGATGACCCAAATAAATAAAATCAGAGATGAAAAAGGAGACATTATAACAAATAGTGCAGAAATTGAAAGGATCATTAGTGACTACTATGAGCAACTATATGCCAATTAATTGGAAAGTCTAGAAGAAATGGACAAATCCTTAGATACATTCAATCTATTAAGATTGAACCATGAAGAAATTAAAAACCTGAAGAGACCAATAACAAGTAATGAGATTGAAGCCATACTAAAGTCTCCCAGCAAAGAAAAGTCCAGGACCTGATGGCTTTACTTCTTCTTTAAATGTTTTACCAAACATTTAAAGAATAATACCAATCCTATTCAAACTATTCCAAAAAATAGAAGAGGGAAGACTTACGAACTCATTCCATGAGGTTAGTATTACCCTGATACCAAAACCAGACAAAGACCTATCAGAAAAAGAAAACTACAGGCCAGTATCTCTGATGAATATTGATGCAAAAGTCCTCAAGAAAATGCTAGCACACCAAATTCAACAATACATTAAAAAGATCCTTCATCATCGCCAAGTGGGATTTATCCCTGGGATGTAAGAATGGTTCCACATACACAAATCAGTCAATATGATACTAAGAAAATGTGTAATCTTCTTAAATTACTGTAAACTCTCTTGACTAGAAAAGTTGTGAGAAACCATAATGTCTTCATGGCAGTCTACTTAAACATAATTTTCTGGAAGCACTTACAGAAAGAATAAGCATCTTTTTAGTTTAACTGCACTTACTATTCCCAGATATAATAGGATTGACTTCAACAGATGACGGTCTAACCTAATTACTCTATGAAATTCTAAGGCAATCTCTCTGAAAAGTTGGTAACTACAGCCAGCAGGCCAAATCCAGCCTACTGCTTGTTTTCATAAATAAAGTTCTACTGGAACACAGCCATGTCTATTCATTTATGTATTACCTATGGCTGTTTTTTTTTTTAATTATTATTATTTTTTTCATTTTTTTATTTTTTTGAGAGGAAGTCTCGCTCTGTTGCTAGCCTGGAGTACAGTGGCGGGATCTCGGCTCACTGCCACCCCCACTTCCTGGATTCCAGCAATTCTCTGCCTCAGCCTCCGGAGTAGCTGGGATTACAGGTTCCCACCACAATGCCCAGCTAATTTTTGCATTTTTAGTGGAGACAGGGTTTCACTACCTTGGCCAGGCTGATCTTGAACTCCTGACCTTGTGATCCACCCACCTAGGCCTCCCAAAGTGCTGGGATTACAGGCGTGAGCCACTGCACCCAGCCTACCTATGGCAGAGTTGAAAAGTTGCAATGGGGACCAATGGCCTACAAAGCCTAAAATATTTCCTATCTGGCATTTTACACAAATTGCAGACCCCTGCTATAGACAAGCAATCCAAGAAGGCAATAAAACCTGTTAGACTCACCTGAGGTGTTGTCTTTCTGTACTGGTCACCTCCATCTATCACATCCCTCATTATTCTTCCTTTAAGAAAGTTATAATCTTCTGGACTCAGCTGAATAGACTCTATGGTTTTTCCACAGCCCGAACACTGACCACTGTAATTATAATTGTTAAATAATAATATTTAAATATGTCAAATAATGTTCTGGGGAAAAACTATAAAATGAACAATGAGGAAATTAAAAGGTAATTAAAAAGAACATTAAAACGTTTGTGATAATCACATACATCTAATTTTTTGTAAACCTGATAATATCACAAACTAGTGTGCCAGAAAACCCAAAAAAATAGACTGGCCATTTGGATGACTTTTATTTTATTTTATTTTTGAGAAAGGGTCTCACTCTGTTGCCCAGACTGGAGTGCAGTGTTACAATTATGGTTCACTGTAGCCTCAACGTCCTAGGATCAAGTGATCCTCCTGCCCCAGCCACCAGAACAGCTAGGACAACAGGTGTGTGCCATTTCACCCAGCTAATTTTTTTATTTTGGTGACTAGTTTTTGTATTTTTTCTAGAGACAAGGTTTCCCAATGTTGGGCAGGCTGGTCTCGAACTCCTGAGCTTGAGCAATCTGCCCACGTTGGCCTCCCAAAGTGCTAGGATTACAGGCAAGAGCCACTGCACCTGACTGGATGACATTTTTAAAGTAATTCCTATTCTGTGGAATATCATATTGATGAAATAAATAATAAATAAATAAATAAGTAAATGGAAAGTAATTCCTAAAACACAACTGGGTCCGGAACCTCTAGCGAAAAACACCTCTAAGGCTTCACATAGGCTCATAGTACTCACAGGAAAAACATTTTGGGCACTGATAAGTGCTAAGTCTCTGCAGGCAAAGTATGTTTCTTTTCTCCCTCAGATACTCTAATTACAAACTTGTAATTATCCTATCCTTAAGGCACTTAAATATTTTTCAATCACTAGCAACAAAACATACTATACCTAAATGAAATAAGTTAAAAATAAACATTGGTCTTCACCTTTTTTGGATTGTGGTGAATTGTCCTTTCCATTGTTTTCCAGGAACACTATGAAAAGATTGTAAAACCAAATCATCAGAAAGTTAGATTCCTTCTGAAATGAAAGATATTCACAATATTTAGAAACTCTTATAAGCAAGAACTCTGAAAAGTTCAAGATACTTCCATAGAATAGTTTAATTAGAAAAGTGGCTGCTCTCCTGGATAGCGTTAAGAAGCTGCTGGTACCTTGCTCTAGATCTCCTCTTTTCCTTTGCTTCTCTTCCCACCAACTGACTCTACCGAAAGCAGCTGACCTTAGTAGCATAACCTCTAAACCAAACTCAAGTCTTACCTCCTCTATAAAGCCGCCAGAAATTGCTCCTGCTCAGAGTAACTTACCTCTTATATTCCCGTTATTTCACTGTGTAGTATTGTATTCCCAATTAAACTGAAAATATCATAATAGATTTATAAAACACTAGCAATACCTAATGTATTTGGAAGCATTCAAAAACTGTTTATTTGTTCAATCAACGTATCCTTTCCTCCTTCCTCTTACACATATTACCATGTGATATGTGTTCCTATGATTCCACCGCCTTCTCTCCTTCTTCCATTGTTAATGCTCATCATCTCTCACCTAAACCTAAAATTTTATTCATGGCTCTCCATGTTTTCAATCTTAATCCCTCTCCTATCTACTCTTCACTGTTTTGGCAATTGCCTTTGTAAAACAATTTTTTTTTTCTTTTGAGACAAGGTCTTGCTCTGTTGCCCAGGTTGGAGTGCATGGCACAATCACACCTCCCTGCAGCCTTGACCTCCTGGATTCAGGGGCTCTTGCTTCAGCCTCCCAAGTAGCTGGAACTACAGGCACACACCACCATGCCAGGCTAATTTTTGTATTTTTTCTAGAGACAGAGTTTTGCCATGTTGCCCAGACTGGTCTTGAACCCCTGGCCTCAAGCTACCTATCCTCTCACCTCAGTCTCCAAAAGTGCTCAGATTAAAATCCAAACTCCTTCATATTCAAAGACTTTCACAACTAGGTTCCTCCTCCCTTGATATTCAACAAGTTTAAGATAATTAAGCATAATTACTACTTCAAAGCTCTGTAAATAGATACAGAAAAAAAAGGCAAGAGAAAAACAGAGGGAAGGAACGAATTTTTAGGAAGCAAATTAATGAAGAAATAATGGCTAGGCATGGTGGCTCATGCCTGATTGCTTGAGACCAGGAGTTTAAGACCAGCCTGGTCAACACAGTGAGACCCCCACCTTTTAAAGAGAGAAAATTAATTTTTAAAAATAAATAAATAAAAATTAAAAAAAGAATTTAAAGAGTAAAGTCTGAAGCAATAAACAGGTATGTAGCCAGTAACATGAATAAAGCAAAAGCAAAGCCAAGGAGAGAGCTTTAGAGAGAGAGCAGCCAAATGATAGAAAGACCCAAAACAAACTGGAAGGGTGAAGGTTTTCCATTTTAATGCTTATGTATCAGGCTTGATCAGTATTCCCCATCCACTCTAACATCCAAGATGATGAACTATAGAGAGCAGACAGAATAAATACAAGCACATTATCTCAGTCACTAGATTTCATAGGAACTTCTGAAAATACTAATATGGCCCAAGACAGTCCAGTCAAATACTATATTCTTTTCTTGCTATGATCACTGGCCGTAAGTAGTATTCACCAGTACTCACATCATATTAGATGCCTAAGAAAACAAAATTAATGATCCTTCTAAAAGGAAAAAGATACATAAAAACTACAAGTGCTATATAATTTCATTTTTATCTTTGTCATTTTATGGTAAGGATTAGCACAAATTGTTTATCCTGCTACTTTTTTTAAAGAGAGAAAATTTTTAGTATCACACGACACTGGTTAGAATATATAAAAAAGAAAAAAAAGAAAATTTTGTTTTAAAGAGAAAATAAATCTTACTCAGAGATGGCAAAAAAGTATAATCAGAATAGAATGATTATCAGCAACTAACAAAAAAGAATGGCTACTTTTAGGTATAAACTTATTAAATTAAAAATAATTAGCTAGGTGTGGTGCCACATGCCTGTAGTTTTAGCTACTCAGGAGACTGAAGCGAGAGGATCACTTGAGGCCAGGAGTTTGAGGTTACCATAAGCTATGAACACATCACTGCACTTCAGCCTGAGCAACAGAGCAAGGCCCTGTCTCAAAAAAAATTAAAGAATAATAACATACATATAAAAAAATCAAAATTACCTCTCAAACCATGTTTTTATACTGTGTGCAAATGATTCCCCTGGATAGAGCTGATTATTTCTTAGATACAAAAGAATATCTAGTAGTTTATTTGAATAGTTATCAGCCTTTATGTCTTTTCCAAAATCAAAGAAGGCTTTTAAAGTTTCCAACATAGGAATAATATCATGACCTAGCAATTCCTGATACAAATTCCAAGCTGTGTTTACATCTTGATGAAGGAGAGCTCCCTGGATACAGTCATCATAGTTCTTTTTTGAAGGAGTCGTAACTTTTTTCAGGTCCTCTAACAGCAAAAATGCTTCTCTCCATCTGTCTGATTGGATCAATCCCCGGATGAGAAGAGTGTAACCTCCAGAGTCTAAAATCTTATATCTGGCTTTCATAATTTCATAGACATCAATAACTTCAGATGTCTGCTTATGAACGACACAGAGATGCAAATACCTGACTAGTAAATCATAGCCTACAATACCATTATTTTTTGCTGCTACCCATGCCAGCAGAGATTTAGCCACATCTACAGGGCTATGATAGTGAGCCATCTGTGAACTGATCCAACTTTCAAAACGGGTCTTTCCTTTGAAATCTGCCTTAAGTTTATCCCACTCCTCTGAATTCAAAGGTTGTGTTGGGAGTTGAATAGTGTTTCTCACAGGTGGTAAGTCATGATCTTTACTTTGAGGATTCATCTGTGATCTCTTCTTAGCTGCTCCAGCTGAAAAAAGAGGAGAATCAGAAGGAACTTGATTATCACTGCCGTTATATTTCCTGAGATATCTGGCCTTAGCAACCAGATTCGTTGCTTTGGTATTCTGTGAAGATATTGTTTTAAGAGAAAACCACCTCGGTTGGTTCCTGATGCCACAGCTGTCTGCCAGAAAGAGAGAGAGGTAAGAGTGCCCTGGGCCTAGCCGAAGGTATGGGTTGCTCTTCCAAAGCTTAGGAAAGCTTCGAATACCAAACAAACAGAAAGTCATTATGCAGTGAGATCAGCACCAGATAGTGAGAGAGATGTTGAAAAACCCCGCTTCTACGGCAAAATTAAAGGGATTGTGGGTCGGCGGTGGAGAGTCGAAGTGCAACTTTTTAAAGAGATTTGTGTTTCTTCCTTACAGACAAATGAAGGTTCTGCTTTTGGGGCTACTTAATAGCAAGAAGACAGGTGAGTTTTCTCTATTAAACAATCCGGGATGTCCAACGTCGCAAGCCTCAAACCAGGGGACAGAGCAGGAATCCTCTGGTGCTTGTTATATTCCAGTTCATGAACCTAAGGAAAAAGCACAAGAAGCAACGCCCAGTTTTACTCACGTGTATCAGAGCTGTCCTGAAAAGGAAAAGATTCCCACGGGAAGCTTGCTGGAAAGGGAGTGTAAAGCCAAAACCGTGTCCAGGATCCCCCAACTCCAGCCCACTAGCAACAGAACGAAAGCCAAAGTCTAGGGGCCCTCACCCTGCATAATTTTCCACAGACCGCAAAACTCGTCCGATGGGGGAATGGGAGGGAGGTGGTGGGGGGTCAGCCGCGCCAACGACTCGGGTAAGAAAGAGAGGTCCAGGAAGAGCGCTTCCTTGACGGTATACTGATCGCTGACAAGGTTCACTTCATCACTTCATTCAACAACTCAATGCGGCACTCAGGCTTAACACCGCTTTAAACGCGGCGGAAACTACAGTGCCCACGATGCACCGCGCCAGCCCCGTCCGACGGGCAAGACTGACCGGGACTGAGGCGTTCCGCCTGTCCCGGCGGCAAGGGAAAAAGGCAATTTTGAAACATTTAATGGCAAAAGGGCTAAGAAATGGCTGCTGAAGCGTCTACTACATTCAGGGTACCTGGAGGGCCTGCAGATATCTGCAATGAACAATGAAAAGAAATTGTGGAAGAAGGCGCTTCCCTCAAGCCGGAACCGATGAATTCCTGGGTCATGTGGTGCGCACGCGCCAAAGGCCCACGAAAAGGAAAACGCGGGCTTATCCTGGCCTGTAAAATCCGGCTTGGTGAGCTTGGGACGCCTCCTGAAGGGGACCATTTTCCATCTCCTTCATAGCTTTTTTCCACCGGTCCGCGTGATAGCGGCATTCTTCGCGGGAGCGATAGTATTCATTTTTGCCTCTTTTGCCAAGACTTCCGCCCTAGTTCAAGATGGCGGTTGGGCGGCCTCCCTAACCTTTACCGGCCCTGGCGGTGCTGACGCCTGAGCTGGTAGTGGGTGGAGCGGGTAGGAAACAGCAAATGCAGAAGCTGCTGCGTGGGAGTCGACCATGGACTGGAAAGAAGTTCTTCGCCGGCGCTTAGCGACGCCCAGCACCCGTCCAAACAGTGAGTTTTGGGAGGGGCCGCGCGTTGGGATAGCCCGGCCCTAAACTCCTAGAGGTGGGGGTAAAGTGAGGAGGAGGAGCAAGTGGGAGCCGCACTTTCCTCTTCTGTAAAACCTCCGGACAAAGGAGGGGGAGAGGAATGTGGTTTAGGGATCCAGACAGGTTTGACCCAAACTTTCCTGGAACAGAACGTGGGGGAACGAAAAACTTAGCCTTAGTCACTGACTTCCATGGTTTTGACCTAAACTTGTGAGGAATAACAGAATTCCAACAACGCCTCAACCCCACCAGGGCATATAGTTGTCCTACCGCCTTTTTATTGTCACACTTTTTGCTTCCCTCCTAATCCATTTTATGTTTCATGATCCATTTTTCCTTTTCTTTTTCCTCTCCTTCACATTGCTTATTAACTAACCTCGTTAAGTCTGTCTTTCCTGTTCCACACCCGCACTCAGGGCTGTTGAGAGTGGCTGGAGAAAACACAACCTTGGTGAATTGTCTCTTTCATTCATTCATTCATTCATGACGGAGTCTTGCTCTGTGGCCCAGGCTGGAGTGCACTGGTGCGATCTCGGCTCACTGCAACCTCCACTTCCCGGGTTCAAGCCATTCTTCTGCCACAGCCTCCCGAGTAGCTGGGACTACAGGCGCGCACCACCACACCCAGCTAATTTTTGTATTTTTGGTAGAGACGGGATTTCACCATACTGGCCAGGCTGGTCTTGAACTCCCGACCTCGTGATCCACCCGCCTCGGCCTTCCAAAGTGCTGGGATTACAGGCAGGAGCCACCGTGTCCGGTCGAGTTGTCTCACTTTTAATATATGTCCGCTAATCTAAAGTAGGTGTTTTGGTCATGTTGACCGTGTTTTCCTGGACAGTCATTCTCCTACATTCAATTTTCATCTCTCAAACTGCCAATCTGTGTTTCCCTAGATATACTTTTTGTTTGAGACAGGATCTCCCTCTGTTGCCCAGGCTGGAATGCAGCGGCACAGTGTTGTCTCGCTGTGACCTCGATTTCCTGAGCTGAAGGGATTCTCCCTCCTCAGTCTCCTGAGCAGCTAGGAGTATAGGCTCAAGCCACCACACCCGGCTAATTTTTTGTTTTTAAATTAGAGATGAGGTCTTGCTATGTTGCCTGGGATGGTCTTGAATTCCTGGCCTCAGGCAGTCTTCCTACCTCCACTTCCCAAAGTGTCGCTATTACAGACGTGAGCCACAGTACCCAGGCATCACTCTTTTGCACTCTATTCTTTTCATCTCCTACACCTGCAGTATGTCCTGCTCACTTCTAACTTTAAGCTGATGAACTTGTTTTTTAATACATATCTCATTAAGAAAAGAGAAGCACTCAAAGGAGAACCTCACCTGTCCTTCTTAACATTTCTTTCAGCCCCACAACCCCACAGTTGCCCATACACTCTGGCTTCACTGTTAAATTGATGAACTGTCCATGCTGCTATTTAAGAGTCCCTCCACTCCAACACTAGATTGCACTGTTTCCTGTATTCACTGACTTCCTTCCAGCCTCATCCTTTCTCTCACACATCATCAGATTTTCCTTCTACTGGATCATTTTCACAAATGTGCTGTTAATATCACCCATCTTTTAAAAAGGTGGGTTGGCGGGGGTGGTGTTGGGAGGAGTGGTGGTTCATGCATGTGACCTCAGTGCTTTGGTAGGGCAAGGTAGGAAGATCACTTGAGGCCAGGAGTTTGAGACCAGGCTGGACAACATAGTGAAACACTGTTTCTACAAAAATAGAAAGTAAAAAAATTAGCTCCAGTGGTTGTGTCAACCTGTAGTCCTGGCTACTCGAGAGGCTGAGGCAGGGGAGTTTTAGTCCAGGAGTTCGGGGCTACAGTGAGCTATGATCATGAAACTATACTGCAGTCTGGCTGACAAGAGGCAGACCCTGTCTCAAGAAAAAAAATCATTTGGGGTGGGCATGTGGCTCACGCCTGTAATTCCAGCAGTTTGGGAGGCCGAGGTTGGTGGATCACTTGATGTCAGGAGTACAAGACCAGCCAGCCTGGCCAACATGGTGAAACCCCGTCTCTACTAAAAATACAAAAAGTAGCCTGGCACAGTGGTGTGCACTTGTAATCCCAGCTACTCGGGAGGCTGAGGCAGGAGGATCACTTGAACTCGGGCGGCAGAGGTAGCAGTGAGCGGAGATCACATCACTGCTTTCGCCAGCCTGGGTGACAGAGCGAGACTCCATCTCAGAAAACAAAGAAGGTACCTGCACTTGTGCTTTCTTGACCCCTTAACTCTTGAGCACACTACATTCTTTTAGCAGATATTTATTGCATGCCTGTTTGTGCCAAATATCATTGTAGCTTATAGCAGAACACACAAAAATCCCTGCCTTTGTAAAACTTATACTTTAGTGTGGAGAAAAATAATAAAATAATAAGTAAATTATATAGGTTGAACGGCACCTGTTTAAGTCTGGTTCCTTCATCAGTGTACTAGATCGTATCCTTTGTACTAGATCCCATTTTTGCCTGCTGCAGGATATACTCTTACAGTTGTCCTTTCTTCTGCATCATCAGTTTTTCTTTAATCATTCCCATCAGCATATAAACATGCTGGTATTTCTCCTATCTTAAACTTTCTTGACTTAATTTCCACCTCTCGCCATTCCTTATTTTTTCTTTCCCCTTATAGCAATATTTGTTAAAACAGTTGTTGGTTAAATCTGTACCTGTTTTGAATTCCTGCTTATCAAGAGTCATCAGTGACCACCATATTGTTAACTTCAGTGGTCAGTTGTCAGTCTTGATTTTACTTGAAAAATTTTTGCAGTTTTCTCCAGCAGCACTGAGTCACAGTAAAAGAAATTAACTTACAGGTTTGGTCTAAGTTTAAAAATTAACATAATAGGCCGGGTGCAGTGGCTTACGCCTATAATCCCAGCACTTTGGGAGGCTAAGGTGGTGGATCACCTGAGGTCAGGAGTCACCAGTCTGACCAGCATGGTGAAACCCCATGTCTACTAAAAAAAATACAAAAAAAAAAAAAATTAGCCAGGCATGGTGGCACACGCCTGTAGTCCCAGCTACTCTTGAGGCTGAGGCAGGGGAATCACTTGAACCCAGGAGGTGGAGGTTGCAGTGAGCTGAGATTGTGCCACTGCACTCCAGCCTGGGCAACAGAGTGAGACTCTGTCTCAAAAAAAAAAAAAAAAAAAAAAAATTAACACAACAGATGCAGCAGAAATGCAGTTATAAAAGGAATTCAAGGAAACAATTACAGGCTTGTTGGGAAGGAAACGAGACCAGAGAGAATAACATAACTTTTGAGAAAATAGATCACAGAATTCAGGAACTCAGTGAGGCTGAACTGGTATATGGCAGTGAGGTTTTGAATTACCAGAAAGGATGATCTGAGAGTATATTTGAGCTTAAGAGTTCAGAAAAGGAACAAATAAGATCTGTGGTCTTGCCATAGAATCAAATGGGAGAATGAACTAGAGGGGAAAGTCTTTAGAATTGGAGGACCCATGGTCACCCACAGAAATGTTTATTTGTCCTAAACGATTGCAGGACCTTGTGAGGAACACTGCACCAGTCACCATAGTCCACAAATAAGTGAGGAGGAATTGGCCGAACCAGACAGCCACATGCCAATAGCAGGCAAGTTGCAGGGTAATAGAGCCCTGTGTTTTGAGCTTCAGGCAGAGGGTGATTTTGTTCTCTCTACATTAGGTAGAGAAACAGTGATTATAAGGTTGAAACTCCATGAGGTCAGGGGCTGGGGCTGTCTTGCTTACTCCTCATTCCGTGTCTACTACAGTGCTCTGTACATAGCTGTACATAGTAAGTGCTCAGTAAGTACTTTTCATTGAATGAATTAGGAACACTACAGAGTTCTGTAGGAGAGGTAATGACTTGAGGAAGAGACTAGCTTTAGCAATAAACAGAAGTAGAGGGAGCATGCTGAGAAATGGTTGAAGATATAGAGGAGGCTGCTTCAGTGGGAGGTAATGATTCTTGGTATTTCAGAAAAGTTATATGCTCAGTGTCTAAGCACAATTGTGAAGGCCTTTTTGGCACTGCAACTATTTTAATTAAACTAGTAATATAATATATACGATGACCTGAGTAAAAGTACTGCTTGATTTTAAAAGTGCTTTTCTCCCTTAATCTGTTTTGTTACCAGAAAAAAAAAGTGAACAAGAATTAAAAGATGAAGAAATGGATTTATTTACAAAATATTACTCCGAATGGAAAGGAGGTAGAAAAAACACAAATGAATTCTATAAGACCATTCCCCGATTTTATTATAGGGTAAGTGGTATCTAATCAAATGTCCTGCAGAGTTTATAAATGAAATGTAATTTTTGGCAAGGGAAGGTGGTTCATACCTGTAATTCCAACACTTTGGGAGGCTGAGGCGGGAGGATCGCTTGAGTCAGGAGTTTGAGGCCAGCCAGAGCAACTTAGCAAGACCCCATCTCTTAAAAAAAAATTTTAGGCTCAGTACAGTGGCTCACGCCTGTAATCCTAGCACTTTGGGAGGCTGAGGCGGGAGGATCACCTGAGGTCAGGAGTTTGAGACCAGCCTGACCATCATGGAGAAACCCTGTCTCTACTAAAAATACGAAATTAGCCAGGCATGGTGGCGCATGCCTGTAATCCCAGCTACTCAGGTGGTTGAAGCAGGAGAATCGCTTGAACCCAGGAGGCAGAGGTTGCGTGAGCCAAGATTGTGCCACCACACTCCAGCCTGGGCAATGAGAGTGAAACTCCATCTCAAAAAAATTTAAAAAAAAATAATAAATTTTTTGAACTAGCTGGACATGGTGATATATGCCTATAGTCATAGCTACTCAGGAGGATAAAGCAAGAGGATTGCTTGAGCCCAGGAGGTCGAGGCTGCAGTGAGCCATGATCGTGTCACTGCACTCCAGCCTGGCTAACAGAGTGAGACCCTGTCCCGCCCCTGCCCCCCCCGAAAAAAATAATTTTTAAAATAGGACCAGAATCTTATGTTTTAAAAATAGAGGATTATATTTCAAATTTTGTATATTATTTTATTGTAATTGGTCTTATCACTATTATAAAACATTTTGAGCTCAATAAAATCCCGAGTTTAGACATAAGTGGGTATATGTCCCCTTTTTTGAACTATAGGCTTTTTTCTTCCTAATTTTTATTATAGATATTAGTAGTAAGCATTCTACTACAGCATTTTGGATTGTGTTATCAGGTATACAACAGTTTGTTGTAAAGTTTTAACATTTTGCTCAAGGCTAAACCGAAAAATAGATTAGGAATGGAAAACTTAAAGAATTTCACTTGAGGCCGGGGTGGTGGCTCACACTTGTAATCCCAAAACTTTAGGAGGCTGAGGTGGGTGGATCACGAGGTCAGGAGTTCAAGACCAGCCTGACCAATATGGTGAAACCCTGTCTCTACTAAGAAGACAAAAATTAACCGGGTGTGGTGGCACACGCCTGTAATCCCAGCTACTCAGGAGGCTGAGACAGGAGAATTGCTTGAACCTGGGGGACAGAGGTTGGAGTGGGCCAAGATCGCACCACTGCAGTCCATCCTGGGTGACAACCAGACTCCGTCTCAAAAAAAAGAAAAATAATAATTTCACTTGACTATTTGTTTCCTTGTGCCAAAACTCTGAAAAAGGCTATAAAGGGGCATATAAACAAAACATTAAGTCCTTAAGAAAAGCTATTTACAGTAGGGTCACTGCACTCCAGCCTGGGTGATAGAGCAAGATCCTGTCTCAAAAAAAAAAGAAAATGGTGGGCAGGTGCGGTGACTCACACCTTTAATCCTACCACTTTGGGAGGCCACCAAGTCAGGAAGATCACTTGAGACCAGGAGTTCGAGACCAGTCTAGGCAACTTTATGAGATCTCATCTCTCCAAAAAAAATTAGCTGGGCATGGTGGTGCATATGTGTAGTCTCCACTACTTGGGAGGCTGAGGTAGAAGGATTGCTTGAGCTAAGGAGATTGAGACTACAGTGAACTGTGATCGTGCCACTGCACTCCAGCCTGGATGGCAGAGTGAGACCTTGTCTCAAAAGGAAAACAAAAAAGAAGAGAAAAAAAAAGCTGTTTACAATCTGGGTATGGTAGGTCATGCGCCTGTAGCCCCAGCTACTCTGAGAGGGTGAGAAGGGGAGAATCTCTCACGCCCAGGAGTTTGAGACCAGGCTAGGCAATATAGTGAGACCACGCCACACCCCATCTTTTTTTTTTTGGCGGGGGGACGAGTCTCACTCTGTTGCCCACGCTAGAGTGCAATGGCACAATCTTAGCTCACTGCAACCTCCGCCTCTCGAATTCAAGTGATTCTCCTGCCTCAGCCTCCCAAGTAGCTGGGATTATAGGCACACGCCACCATGCCCAGCTAATTTTTGTATTTTTAGTAGAGACGCGGTTTCACCATGTTGGCCATGCTGGTCTCAAATTCCTGACCTCAGGTGATCCACCTGCTTTGGCCTCCCAAAGTGCTGGGATTACAGGCATGAGCCACCATGCCCAGCCCACCCTGTCTTTAAAAAAAAAAAAAAAAAAAGCTACCTGAAAGTGAAGTCTACCAAAAAATACCTATTTAATATTATGGAAAATGTAACCACTACATGAAAGTTAGCTGGAATCTTAGCTGGATGTCCGTTGAACCTATTACCTTCTAACTCTGTTATTATTTGCAAAGATAGTAAACATTTATTTAGCTGATGTTCTTATAGATCAAGGTATTCATATAAGTGAGTTATCCAGATACTGAAATATTTCTTCAAGTGCAAATTTTTTTCAAGTGAACATTTTTTATTGGAAACCTTCCTATAATACTATATACTTCTCAGCCTTTTAAGAATCATATGCCTATAATCCTAGCCTATGTTTATTATAGAAATGGAAGAAAATATGACTAAACAAATTGATTTCTTCCCATAACATCACCCAACAATGTAAACAGAACATTTTATATGAATCTTTCTACATATTTCTATGGGTATGCATATATTTTTTTTAAATGGGATCACATCATATATACCTTTATTGTTTTTTGCATTTCACACTTTTCTTAAACAGAGGCAGCTAGATAACAATATTTTTGACAACCTAAGCGAGAGAGAAGGGAATTGACATTGCCTAAGCACTACAGAGCACTTTGTATTCCTTATCTCATTTAACCTGGATTATTAAGTAGTATCTTACTGTTATCTAACACAGGTTCTTGGGCTCTCAATGCAAAAGGGAGAGAGGAGATGGGAGAGAGAGCACCTGACTCTCTGACCTGAAAAGAGCGGATAGCTCTTTTTATCAGGCTAAGCTCGGGAATTGATATCAGGGTAGGGTATGCAGACTGGGCTGGGCAAAGCAGATCAGGTAGGGTATGCAGGTCAGCATTATCTGGTTGCTATGGCTATCTTGAGGTGGGAGGGGGGCAACTGGTCTAGCTAGAGGCAATAAGGCTGTAAGTCAGTTATCTGGCGTTCCTTCCCTAGATGGGACACTCACTCTGCAACTTTGATTATCTCCTAAGGCTAGTTATAGGAATTCTTTTGAGTAAGAGGCATGGTTCAGACTTTATGGTGTCAGTGAGGTAGTGGTGTGGGTTTTGTGGTCAGTGGAAATGCATGAAAGACTACTGTAGTGGGAGTGAGCTGACCTGAGCCCCATTCCTACTTTGTCTCATTCCTAACAGCTCTTGGGTAGGAATGGTGTGACCCCATTCCTGAGCCCAAGATTTAACTTTCTTGTACTTCCAGGACCAAACCTTTGCCTTCTCCTTCTGGTTCTTGAGGGAATTTCTTTTTTCCTGTCTTGTTTCTCTTCTCTCTTTGGCCACCTCTGTATCTCAGATGGTTTCCTTTCTGCAGCTATGGATTTGTAAAAAGTCCTTTCCTTTCTTTCTTGTCCCTCTCCATGGTCCCACTGCTTCAGAGAAAACATCTGTTATCTTGAGTCACCACTTCTCTCCTTGGCTGATTAGCTGGCTAACTAGCCACTAGTTACACAATCTTAGCCACTAGAACACAATCTTAGCACCAACTCCAGCCCCACCCACACCTCCTAATGTTTCTTCTGTTGACAAAGAGTCAAACTCTGTAAAATATTTGAAGAGACTTATTCTTAGCCATATATGAGTGACCATGGCCCGTGGCACAGCCTTCAAGAGATCCTGAGAACATGTGCCAAAGGTGGTTTGGGTGCAGCTTGATTTCATACATTTTAAGGAGGCATGAGACATCAGTCAAACACATTTGAGACATACATTGGTTTGGTCCAGAAAGGTGGGACAATTTGAAGCAGTGCTTCCAGGCTGTAGGTAAATTTAAACATTTTCTGGTTGACGGTTGAGTTTGTCAAAAGACCTGGAATCAAACAGAAAGGAATGTCTGGGTTAAGATAAGAGGTTGTAGCCACCAAGGTTTTATCATACAGATGAAGCCTTTAGCTAGCAGGCTTCAGAGAGAATAGGTTCAAAATGTTTCTTTTTAGACTTCAAGTCTGTGTTGATGTTAATGCTGGAAAGGTATAATGAGGCATGTTCGACCCCCCACCCTACACACTTCCTATCATGGCCTGAAACAGTCTCTCAGGTTAAATTTTAAGGGCCCTGACTGTCCATCTGAATGGAGGAAGTCCATTCAGATGGTTGCAGAGCCTTAAAATTTTATTTTTTGTTTACACTTCTTTCTCTGTTCCTTCTGATGGGAGGGATACATCTTAGTTCTTGGAAATGAAAGATGAAAATCATAACCCCCAATTTTGACTTAAGGACTACTGAGGTACATTTAATGGGGCAAAGATGTAGAAAAGAAGAAATCTTTAAAGTAAATTGTTTAAAGTAAATTTTCTTTAAAGTAAATTAGTCATGCCTGTAATCCTAGCACTTTGGGAGGCCAAGGTGGGAGGGTTGCTTGAGCCCAGGAGTTCAAGACCTGGGCAACACAGCAAGACCCCACCTCTATTATTAATTAAGAAAAGAAGAAGGAGAAATAAAAGAAAGCAAATTGTTCTAAGTCAGATTGGAATGAGTCATTCTAAAGCTCTACTCAGGGAGATCAACCCAATTGGCAAACCCTCTTGCCTGGGAGGCCAACATAATAGGCTTTGCCTTGACCATCTCCAAGAAGGAAGGTGATCCAATCTCAACAGGCATGCTTTTCTAAAACTGTATCCACCCAACAGGTTCTTCTTGCCTGCTACCCAGATACAGCCAATTTATCAAGATGGGAATTGCAATAGAGAAAGAGTTTTAATACACATAGAACCAACTAAATGGGAGACAGGAGTTTTATTATTACTCAAATCAGCCTTCCTGAAAAGTTGGAGGCTAGGGTTTTTCAAGGATAGTTTGGTAGGCAGGGAGCTAGGTAATGGGTGCTGCTGATTGGTTGGGGATGCAATCACAGGAAGAGAGAAAAACAGTCCTGGTCCTTGCATGCTGAATCTGCTTCTCTGTGGGGACCGCAGAGGAATGGCTGGTCTGAGTGGAGCTGTCGGGTAGTCAAAAATGCAAAAGCCTGAAAAGACATCTCAAAAGGCCAGTCTTGTGTACTACAATAATGATGTTATTTACAGGAGTAACTGAGGATGTTGCAAATTTTTGTGACCTCCAGAATAATAACTGGTAATCATTTAACTGGCCTGCATCTTAGCAGAATTCCAGTCCCTCTCACCCTCCTGACCTGGTGGCCTTTCATGTTTTACAAAAACAGTTTAGTTTTGGGATGGGATATTATCATTTAAATCATAAACAAAATTTCTCCCAGATTTATTAATATCTTAGCCCATGCCCAGGAATGACCAAGGGCAGATTGAAGGTTAAAAACAAGGTAGAGGCTGGGCGTGGTGGCTCATGCCTGTAACCCAGCACTTTGGGAGGCCGAGGCGGGTGGATCATGAGATCATGAGATTGAGACCATCCTGGCTAATACGGTGAAACCCCATCTCTGAAAAAAAAAGAGAGAGAGAGAGAGATGGAAACCATCCTGGCCAACATGGTGAAACCCCATCTCTACTAAAAATACAAAAATTAGCTGGGCGTGGTGGTACATGCCTGTAGTCCCAGCTACTTAGGAGGCTGAGGCAGGAGAATTGCTTGAACCTGGGAGGCGGAATTGCAGTGAGCTGAGATTGTGCCACTGCACTTCAGCCTGGGGAAAGAGCAAGACTCCATCTTAAAAAAATAATAATAATATCCTATGTAGTATTGGGGAAAAGAATTTAAAAAAAAGAAAAAAAATAATAAATAAAATAAATAAAAAATAAAAACAAGATAGAGTTGGTTAGATCAGATCTCTTTCACTGTCATTTTCTCACTGTTATAATTTTTGCAAAGGTGGTTTTGAAACTGTCCATCTTCAGTTAATCCTCATTTAATTCTATGTCATTCTAAGGTAACAATAGAAACACAGTGCTTTAAGAAAATAAAATGAAACTCGGAATAGACTAGCATTTAGAATAGTTTTTTTCAGGGCAGAGATCCAGCCTTGCTGATCACTGATTCTCTGTGGATCACTTTTTGTTAAACAAATGTTAAGCACAATTAAGATGAGATACAAAAAATAATTTGAGGCAGCGGCAGACAATTATTAGCCACATACACTTTACAGGATCCAGTAGTCTAAAATTCACATTTAGAAATTTACATTGTATTTTTAGCTGCCTGCTGAAGATGAAGTCTTACTACAGAAATTAAGAGAGGAATCAAGAGCTGTCTTTCTACAAAGAAAAAGCAGAGAACTGTTAGATAATGAAGAATTACAGGTAGGAACAGAGCAAAAAGTTGCTTTAGATGTTAACCATTACTTATTTGTGCTACTTAAATCATGTAGGATTTCTTGGTGCCTAATGGAGTCAGTACTGCAGAGTGGTACTGCATAGGCTCTGAAGCAGCAGTTCCCACCAGAAGCAGCTGCTGAGTTTGCATGGGTCATGTCCCCCAAACATAGTGTTGTTTGTTGTTTTTGTTAAAGGCCCTAGGTGATTCTAATGTACAGCCATGGTTGAAAACCACTGCTGTAGGGTCAGACTACAGAGGTTCAAATCCCAGCCCTGCTATGTGACTTTAGGCAATGGACTTAACATCTGTATGCTTCAATTATAATCTGTAAAGTAGGGATAGCTAACCATATCATAGAGTTAAGTGGTTTAAAGAGGCAGCGTATATCAGAAGCTTGGTAGGCACTCAATAAATGTTATTTTTATTAGTAATGAAAAGGATAATAGTGCATGAGATTCATTTTAATATTGACTTTGCTAAGTATCATTTTAGTGGAAAGCATGCATTTAACTACATTTTAAAATCTTGTTAACTTACAACATCTTCTTTCCCACAATTCTCTTAAGAACTTATGGTTTTTGCTGGACAAACACCAGACACTACCTATGATTGGAGAGGAAGCAATGATCAATTATGAAAATTTTTTGAAGGTTGGTGAAAAGTCTGGAGCAAAATGCAAGTAAGAATAATATAATTTACAAAGGAGTATGTTATGTTAAGCATTTTAAATGCCTCAAATATTGGCTGGGCACTGTGGCTCATACCTGTAATTCCAGCACTGTCAAGAGGCTGAGGTGGGAGGATTGCTTGAGCTCGAGTGTTTGAGACCAGCCTGGGTAACTTAGGGAGATCTTGTCTGTACTAAAAATCAAAAAATTATCAGTGTGGGAACAAATGCCTGTAGCTACTCAGGAGGCTGAGGTGGGAGAATTGCTTGAGCCCAGTAGGATAAGCTGTGATTGAGCCACTGCACTCTAGCCTGGGTGACAGAGTGAGACCCTGTCTTTAAAAAAAATAAATAAAGCCTCAAATATTTGAAGTCAGTGGTATGACATTTCAGTCAATTTATTAATGAAATTTACAGTGAAAAAAATCACATTGGTATGAAGTTATTAAAAGAAATAATGTAGTTTATGACACTTTCAGCCTTCATTCTTAAGACAGAAGAAACCAAACGTAAAAGAATGCAAGGTCAGGCACGGTGACTAACATGCCCATCTCTGCAAAATAAAAATTAAAAAAAAATTAAAAAGACCAGGCACGGTGGCTCACGCTTATAATCCCAGCACTTTGGGAGGCTGAGGTGGGTGGATCACGAGGTCAGGAGTTCAAGACAAGCCTGTCCAAGATGGTGAAACCCCATCTCTACTAAAAATACAAAAATTAGCCGGACATAGTGCTGGGTGCCTGTAATCCCAGCTACTCGGGAGGCTGAGGCAGAGAACTGCTTGAACCTGGGAGGCAGAGGTTGTGAGGCAGAGAATTGCTTGAACTTAGGAGGCAGAAGTTTCAGTGAGCCAAGATCGCTCCACTGCACTCCAGCCTAGGTGACAGCGAGACTCCATCACAAAAAAAAAAGAATGCAAAGATTTATGACTTAGGCTGGGCATGGTGCCTCGCATTTGTAACTCCAGTGCTTTGGGAGGCTAAGGCAGGTGGATTGCTTGTGGCTGGGAGTTCAAGATCAGTCTGGGCAACAGAGAAAACCCCCATTTCTTTTTTCTAAAAAAAGTATGACTTAATATTTTAAGTTGGCAACAAAGTCTCACTCTGTTGCCCAGGCAGGAGTGCAGTGGCAGGCAATCTCAGCTCACTGCAACCTCCACCTCCTGGGTTCAAGCAATTCTCTTGCCTCAGCCTCCCAAGTAGCTGGGACTGCAGGCAGACGCCGCCATCTGGCTAATTATTTTTTTGTAATTTTTTAGTAGGGACAGGGTTTCACCATGTTGCCCAGGCTGGTCGTGAACTCCTGAGCTCAGGCAGTACGCCTGCCTCGGCTTCCCAATGTGCTGGAATTACAGGCGTGAGCCACCACACCTGGCCAATATTAAGTTTTTGAATTATAAGCAGTCTCTGTTGTTCTTACTTTCATCTTTAATTGTATAAATTTATGTCATTGTTTGCTAATTTATGTAGAAGTCATTTTTCTGTTATGTTGGCAGATCATTTAAATATTTATTTTCTTTTCTTAGGCAATTTTTCACAGCAAAAGTCTTCGCTAAACTCCTTCATACAGATTCATATGGAAGAATTTCCATCATGCAGTTCTTTAATTATGTCATGAGAAAAGGTGATTCATTTTTACCGTACTTATCAGGAAATGAAGTAGGTTTTTGGTCTGTGCCTTTATAAGTACTTCTTCCATGTGAAATTACTCTAAATTTGAATAGCAGAATTTCTTGTTTTTCTTTGAGACATTTCATTTTCGCCCAGGCTGGAGTGCAGTTGCTCCATCTCTGCTCATTGCAACCCACGCCTCCCAGGTTCAAGCTATTCTCCTGCCTCAGCCCCCCGAGTAGCTGGGACTACAGGTGCATACTACTACGCTGGGCTAATTTTTTGTACTTTTAGTAGAGATGAGGTTTTAGAGTGTTAGCCAGGATGGTCTCGATCTCCCGACCTCGTGATCCAGCCGCCTCGGCCTCCCAAAGTGCTGGGATTACAGGTGTGAGCCACCACACCTGGATGAATTTCTTGTCTTTTGACCAAGATGTGTTACATTGTTGTTGAGTCTCTTGTGGAGCTTACTAGAAGCTGTGATTTTTTTTTTAACTATAAACTTGGGTTATTATAAAAAACAAAACTTTTTTAAACCCTCATGTATCTTAAAGATAGTAGTAGACTAGAAATATTAAGAGCTGAACCAAGAGTTTTAATGTATGGTGATTTGAAATAATTTTAATTTACTGATAATTTTATTTTACCAGTACATTACAGGTTGAGTTGCCTGAAAGCTTAGTTTCACACCCACAACTGTACTATCAGTTTCAAGGAGCTTTTATTAAACAGCTTGGAGTTATGATTCCTACAAGTGCCATAATTATCTGTGAAAGCCTATTGTATACAATCTTTAATACTTGGTTGCTGTAATTAACCTCAGAAATAAAAGCAGCTTCATTGAAGGCATAACATACTAGCTGTCCCTATTTGGTGGAACACCACGTTTAATTGGTAAAGAACAGTATTTTCAAGGTGTCAATCTTATTATAGCTTTAGTCTTGATGGAATTGTTGGAACTTTGCCATTCTATGGTTTTTTTCTCTGTTTCAAGCAATTTTGTGGTGAGAAATAATGTTTTTAGAGTATTGGATTAGCTTGTCTCAAATCCAGCTTTTAATTTCCTTTTTCATATCTGAAGGATAGATCTTAAGAATTACATTTCATATAATGAAATCATTATGCAAATAAATAAACAAATAATTACATTTCATTTTCTTATTTATTGTCAGTTTGGCTTCATCAGACAAGAATAGGACTCAGTTTATACGACGTCGCTGGGCAGGGGTACCTTCGGGAATCTGTAAGTATTAACCTTATAGACATTATATTAACCCATACAGACACAAAAATGTAAACAGTAGTTATCACTGGGTATTGGGATTACAGGCTATTCTTTTTCTCCTTGTTTTTAGAGATAGACTTTCAATCTTGTTGCCCAGGCTGGAGTGCAATGGCACAATCTCAGCTCACCGCAACCTCCACCTCCTGGGTTCAAGCGATTCTCCTGCCTCAGTCTCCCAAGTAGCTGGGATTACAGGCATGTGCCACCACATCCAGCTCATTTTGTATTTTTAGTAGAGATGGGGTTTCTCCACATTGGTCAGGCTGGTTTCAAACTTTCAACCTCAGGTGATCCACCTGCCTTGGCCTCAAAGTGCTGGGATTACAGGCATGACCCACTGTGCCCTGCCTCAGGCCTTTCTTATAATACTTTGTTTTATTTCTCCGTGTGTGTGTGTGTGTGTGTGTGTGTGTGTGTGTGTGTGTGTGTGTGTGTGTATACATATTTAGTTTTACTGTAACAAAGCAACTTATACACTTTCAACTTTTAAAATTGAACATCTTTCCAGTGTGTGTGTGTGTGTGTGTGTGTGTGTGTGTGTGTACATTTTAGTTTTACCGTAACAAAGCAACTTTTACACTTCAACTTTTAAAATTGAACATCATCTTTCCAGTGAAACAAAAAACAAATTTAAAAATAACAAAATTACAATAGAGAATGTCGATTCCAAATAAGATCCTGCAGGTTCTACTGATTCTCCCATGGAGTGGCAGGGCTCAAGTCATCATTAAGAGAGAATTTATGCTGGTCATGGTAGCTCACACCAGTAATCCCAGCACTTTGGGAGGCTGAGATGAGCAGATCACCTGAGGTCAGGAGTTCGAAACCAGCTGGACCAGCATGGAGAAACCCTGTCTCTACTAAAAATACAAAATGGGCCAGGTGTGATGGCTCATGTCTGTAATCCCAGCACTTTGGGAGGCCGAGGCGGGCGGATCACAAAGCCAGGAGATCGAGACCATCCTGGTCAACATGGTAAAACCTCATCTCTAAAAAAAAAATAGTAACAAATACAAAATGGTCCAAGGCAGGAGAATCGCTTGAACCCAGGAGGCAGAGGTGGTTCTATAACCCCATTTGTTTAAAGTTTATTTTCTTTTTTTAAAACAAGAGAAAACAGACAGGTAACTGTTGGTAAATGCTAACTATCCATATTCACATAGAGACACAGTATACTGTGTGCTGAATATATGGAGGAAAACAGCTAGAATTCTATGTACTACTAGACAGGGGCCTAGCACCCTCTAGCTTCTAACAGAGCAAAGGGAACAGGTGTTTGTTTTTTTTTTTCCCCCACAGACCTTGGTGTTGTTGATTCCATATAGTTTTTATTTTATTTTTTTATTATTTTTATTTTAAAAAAAGATGGGGTTTCACCATGATGGCCAGGCTGGTCTTGAACTCCTGACCTCAGGGGATCCACCCACCTCGGCCTCCCAAAGTGCTAGGATTACAGGCGTGAGCCACCGCGCCTGGCCCCATATAGTTTTTGTTGAGACTTAGGATGTTTCTGTTTTGGGATTTGTTTTCTTTTTTTTTTCCTACTAATGTATATTAACTATCCAAATTCCTTTTTAGATTCTTTTTCTTCAAACCTTTAAAAAAGAGACCTTTACAGGGGAAAATAAAAAGAACATAGCATTTTAACATTTAAAAATAATTGAAAAACTTTTGATTATTCATGAATGCTATCATTGTCACTATTCTTTAAAGGGCCAAGAATTTCCCCCACCTTTTTAAAAGAAAATATAAGAGAAGCCAGACACAGTGGCTTACATGTGTAATCCCAGCAACTTTGAGAGGCCAAGGCGGGTGGATCACTTGAGGTCAGGAGTTCAAGACCAGCCTCACCAACATGGTGAAACCCCATCTCTACTAAAACAAAAATTAGCTGGGCATGGTGGTGGGCGCCTGTAATCCCAGCTACTCAGAGGCTGAGGCAGAAGAAGTGTTTGAACCCGGGAGATGGAGGTTGCAGTGAGCCAAGATCGAGCCACTGCATTCCAGCCCGGGTGACATAGGGCGGATCCGTCTAAAAAAAAAAAAAAAAAAAAAGGAAACTAGAGTAGAAGCAGAATATTTAGGCAGCTACTGCAATAGTCCAAGTGAGATGATAGGGCCCCTGACCAGGGTGATTAGTAGATGTAGAGAAAGCCAGAAATAGATGATAATTCAGTATGTATTTTGGACTCCCCTTCTCCCCAGAAAAAAAACACAAATTGCTGCTAGAGGAGCCAAAGACGAGTCTTATATTTTTATTTTGATTAACTGTTGGAATAGGGGAGAAGCAGGTGAGGACCAAGGTTGGAGATGACGAAAGAGCCCCACTTTGGACACTTCAAGTTTGAGAGGCCAGTCGTCCTCTAAACTTAAAAGTATCTCAGACCTACCAGAAATACGATATTTGAAATGGTTAAAGCAAAAATAAATAACGTTGTTAAAATAAATACAAGAAACCATGGGAGGGCGCAGTGGCTCACACCTGTAATTCCAGCGCTTTGGGAGGCCAAGGCAGGCGCATCACTTGAGGTTAGGTGTTCGAGACCAGCCTGGCCAACATGACGAAACTCCATCTCTACTAAAACTATAAAAATTAGCCAGTCATGGTGGTGCGTGCCTGTAATCCCAGCTACTCAGGCTGAGGCATGAGACTCTCTTGAACCCAAGAGGTGGAGGTTTCAGTGAGCCGAGATTGCACCACTGCATTCCACCCTGGGTGACACAGTGAGACTCCATCTCAAAAAAAAAAAGAAAAAGGAAAGCAAGTATGGGAGGCTTTTAAATATATAATCCTTAAAGGCTTTCTAAGTGGGACAAAACCCAGAAGTCTAAAAAACAGTAAATTCAGCTAAATTTTTTTAAATCTATAGGCAAAGCCCATGATAAAGTAAAAAGAAAACAACAAACGGGGAAATATCTGAAACAGTCACAAATGACCAATTACCCTAATATATAAAAAGCTCCCAGAAATCAAGAAGGAAGCCACTGACCCAATAGAAAACAGGGCAAAGGTATAGATAATGTATAAAAGTAAAATTGAAATGCTTCTTAATCACAAGAAACAACTTTAACTTCACATAAGAGAAATGCCAGGAAAATCTACACTAAGATGCCATTTTTCACCTATCAAATTAGCAAAGATCAAAAAGTTTGAATTGGTACCTTTAGTGTTTCAGTAATTTTTTCACAGTGCGTCTGAGCCAAAAGAAATCCCTAACAGTTTCACTTATTAACTAGTTAATTCAAACAATTTAATGAATATTCATTAAGCTGATTAGCCATTTGAAAAAATAATACACTTAAATTGAAAGAAGGTATTTTTATTTCATTCTTAAGTACAGTTACTAATGGGATGTGTATGACTACTTAAACTTGGGAATTCAATTGGACACTTGTCATCCTCATTTCCTGTTCACTAATTTTTGAATGGTACTTTACCACAGGAACCATCAAAACCTGGCTTTGCAAAGATTTATGTCATTAAAAGGAATATATTCATGACAGTTTGGGTTGGATGATTAAAAAAAAATTTTTTTTTAATGAATAATAGCCAGGCACATTGGCTCACACCTGTAATTCCAACACTGGGAGGCCAAGGTGGGCAGACGCTTGAACTCAAGAGTTCAAGACCAGCCTCGGCAATATGGTAAAATTCCATCTCTACCAAAAACAAAAAAATTAACTGAGCATGTCTTTGGTCCCAGCTACTCAGGAGGCTGAGGTGGGAGGATCACTTGAGCCTGGGAGGTAGAAGTTGCAGTGAGCCAAGACCATGCTACTGCATTCTAGCAGCCTGTGTGACAGAGTGAGACCCTGCCTCAAAAAAAAAAAAAAAAAGGAATATATTGAGATGTAGTGTTGAAAATGTGAACTACCTTGAGCACATAGTTTTGGCTTATAACAATATCTGTCATGCAGTATCTGACAAATGTTACTGTGTTTCACTCAAAATTTTAAAATACCCTGATGCACCCCTGTACATTCACTGTGGAGCCCCTGGGATACCTGTATGCACAATTTGGGAACTGTAGAAATAGCCTTCACATTGCTGGTGGGAGTATAAAATTCACATGGCATTTATGGGGAGAATGGGAAGTTTGCCAGTGTCTATCAAAATTATCTATGTACATATTCCACAACCCAGCAGGTCCACTTATAGAAATTGTATCCTACATTCTTCCACAATATCTATGAATGAAAAATTAGCTTAGCCCTTAATACTAGGAAAAAACGAAATGTTCCACAATAGAGGCCTAGTTAAATATGGGACATCCATACAATGATACAATACATAGCTATTTATTCTCAAAGAGTAGAAGCTCAAGAGTCACTATGGAATGACTGTAAAATACATTATTGGATGACAAAAGCACTTTTTATAGTATGCTGATATATCCTGTGTGTAAAAAGAGGGAAAGGCTGGGTGCAGTGGCTCATGCCTGTAATCTCAGCACTTTGGAGGCCGAGGCGGGTGAATCACAAGGTCAAGAGATCGAGACCATCCTGGCCAACATGGCGAATCCCCATCTCTACTAAAAATACAAAACTTAGCTGAGTGTGGTGGCACGTGCCTCTAGTCCCAGCTACTTGGGAGGCTGAAACAGGAGAATCCCTTGAACCTGGGAGGCAGAGGTTGCAGTGAGCTGGGATCATGCCATGGCACTCCAGCCTGGAGACAGAGCTAGACTCTGTCTCAAAAAAAAAAGGGAGGGGGGGGATATAAATATAAATATATTCATTCATATTTGCATCTGTTACCTTTTAGAAGCTACATCAAGAGTTGATAATAAAGTTACCTTTAGGGAGAAGAAATAGGTGAGAGGCCTTTTTTTTTTTTTTGGAGACAGAGTCTCACCCTGTTTCCTAGGCTAGTGTGTGGTGGCATGATCTCAGCTCATTGCAACCTCCATCTCCCAGGTTCAGGCAATTCTCCTGCCTTAGCCTCCTGAGTAGCTGGGACAACAGGTGCATACCACCGTGCCCAGCTAAATTTTTTTTTGTATTTTAGTAGACATGGGGTTTCACCATGTTGGCCAGGCTGGTCACCAACTCCTGACCTTGTAATCCGCCTGCCTCAGCCTCCCAAAGAGCTGGGATTACAGGCGTGAGCCACCATGCCTGGTGGTGAGAGGCTTTTTAATGACTATCTTTGTTCCTTTTGAATTTGGAATGATGTAGAATTTATTATTTTTCAAAAATGTTAAAACTTAAATTAGTAAAAACAAAATTTAATGTAGTTTTACCACTAAAATAGTCACAAATTTATCAATGCTCAATAATTTTTAGTAATGAAATTATATTCTGCTTATCTAATGAAGCATCAACATTGGACATTTAACCCTTTGTTTTATTTTCAGGATTTAGAAAACTACATATTGGAACTTATCCCTACATTGCCACAATTAGATGGTCTGGAAAAATCTTTCTACTCCTTTTATGTTTGTACAGCAGTTAGGAAGTTCTTCTTCTTTTTAGATCCTCTAAGAACAGGTAAAAGAAAATCTTATCTAACTTAGATATTATGAGGCTATTATTGTATCTAAATCTCAAAAACTAGAGAAAAGTCTTGAAAAATATCATTTATTTTCCTAACATGTCACTGCCATTGAATATTTGGTGAATTTCAGGGGGTAAAAAGGTAAAACAAAACAGTAGCAGTACTTTGGTTACGTTTATCTGAATATCTTTTATGATTTACTTGCACTGATATAACCTGCTGTGACAGATGGGGGGATGTCACCTAACAGTGAAGAAGTTTGAATGGGATAATCAGTCATTAATGCCTCCTTCCAGTTTTAGGAAGCCAGATATTCTGATATAATTTGCTCTCTCTCTCTGCTATGTGACATACTGCAGAATTGTTCTCTTTTGGATGAAAAATACATATTTGGAAATAGGAGAGTCAGTTAGCCAATAATGCATATTTTTCTCATTCTCTGTGGGGATCGGATTGGTAAATATGGCTTCATTAACAGTGTATTTTATTACTGTTCAAACCTGCCCAGACTGAAATATATGTAACTGGAGCAGAGGAAAGGACCAAGAAGGTCCACATCAAAGTGCCTGATTGTCCTGTCCTTGAAAATCCAGCTGTGGGCCTGGCACAGTGGTTCATGCCTGTAACCTCAGCACTTTGGGAGGCTGAGTTGGGTGGATCACTTGAGCTCAGGAGTTCAAGATCAGCCTGGAGGAACATGGCAAACTTTGTCTTTACAAAAAAAATACAAAAATTAGCCAGGTGTAGTGGTGAGCCTGTTGTCCCAACTACTTGGGAAGCTGCTGAGGTGGATCACTTGAGCCCAGGAGGCAGAGACTGCAGTGAGCCAAGATCATGTCACTGCACTCCAGTCTGGGCAACAGAGCCAGACCTTGTCTCCAAAAAAAAAGGAAAGAAAATCCAGTTATGAGTCCAATCACAGCATATGGTAGCTGACAGTGTGTTTTTGAACTCCTCTACTATAGATACGTTTACATCCTTTCTCTTTCAAATTTTACAAAATAATATCAGTTGTTTTGATTGTTAATTATATAATGTGCTAAGCATTTTACATGGATTCTTTCATTTTCCTCTCATGACCCCTTAAAGAAGTTATATTATTGTCCACATTTTATGTGAAAGGCAATTGAGACTTAGCTAGATTACATATTTAAAAGTGGCAAACTCCCAACTGGGCTGGGTGTGATGGCTCACACCTGTAATCTCAGCAATTTGGGAGGCTGAGGTGAGAAATCACTTGAGCCTAGGAGTTCAAGACCAGTGCTAGTGAGATAGCAAGACCTCTTCCGTACAAAAAAGAAGAAAACAAACTCTCATCTGTCTGCTCTTAACCACATCTGTGTATTGCTTTCTAGTCCAGAACCTGCCAAAAAAAAAAAAAAAAGGAGACAGTCTCCGTTTGTGTACCAGCAGTACTATATCTATAAGCACAAACTTTTTTGAAAATCTGACATAAGTGTAATTTTAGAATTTACTACTTAGATTTATATAGTTGGGGTATATAAGTAGAGATGTTATTACATGTTGCCTATAGATTTCCTTTTTTTTTTTTCAGCAGGGGGATGGAGTTTTGCTCTTGTTTCTCAGGCTGGAGTGCAATGGCTTGATCTTGGCTCACTACAACCTCTACCTCCCAGGTTCAAGCAATTCTGCCTCAGCCTTCCTAGTAGCTGGGATTACAGGCACCAGTCACCACACCCTGCTAATTTTTTGTAGTTTTGGTAAAGACAGGGTTTCACCATGTTGGCCAGGCTGGTCTCAGACTCCTAACCTCAGGTGATCCACCCCCATCAGCCATTCAAAGTGCTGGGATTACGGGCGTGAGCCACTGCATCCGCCCGAGATTTCCCTTTTCATAGCAATATGTAATAAGGACTTTGAAGCGTAAGAGCTAGAACCTTTAAAATATCAGTTGTGTGATTTGCTCTTGTTAAAAAAAGAATTTTAATTAAATTGCTCTTTTCTTAAAATGATATTAATTGTGTTTCTTTATGTTCTTAAAGGAAAGATAAAAATTCAAGATATTTTAGCATGCAGCTTCCTAGATGATTTATTGGAGGTAAATGTTTTTAAACTACTTAATTGTATCACTTGACAGTTGCTATCTGCTAATTATGTCTTTGTGTTCCATTAGCTAAGGGATGAGGAACTGTCCAAGGAGAGTCAAGAAACAAATTGGTTTTCTGCTCCTTCTGCTCTGAGAGTTTATGGTATGTTCCTATCATAATGCTAAAATTTGAATTACCCATTCTTCAGGTAATTGGTGTTCAGAGGACAGTTTTATACTTAGGAAGATATACCTTAAGATCAAACTGTTTAATTACCTTAAGCTCTAGTATTCTGCATTACCAAAATTTACTTGTTTAAATACCAATGTTTTAACTTTTTGGACTCCCCCCGACCTTTTCTTTTTGAAGACAGGGTCTCGCTATGTTGCTCTGGCAGGAGTGCAGTGGCATGATCACAGCTCAGTGCAGCCTTAACCTCCAGGGCTCAATCCCCACCGACCCCAGTACTGGGACTACAGGCTCCATGCCTACCTAATTTTTTAATTTTTTGTAGATACGGGATCTCACTGTATTGCCCAGGCTGGTCTCAAACTCCTGGGCTCAAGCAGTCCACCTGTCCTGACCTCCCAAAGTGTTGGGAGCCACTGCACCCAGCAGAACCCTTTTTAAGTTACTACACTTTCTTTCTTTTCAATAGAACAGAATGTAATTTGATCCTTGTTGACTCAGGGGCATCATTATGAACATTAGCTATCATCATGCGTTGTTGATAAAATGTTGTTCCCAGGGTCTACAGATGGAGGTATCCTACATTAGGCTGTTGGGTGGTTTGACTCCTTTTGGCATTCTTATCTCTGCTTTCAAGTGCTAGCATTTCAGTGCTTTTTGTTGGCCTCTACCTCCATTAAATTTATAAACCTAGGAATGTTTAAAAAGACTGCAAACTGAAAACAAAGAATGATGTAAGTGAAACAACCCAGAAACTATGGCCTTCATGATAGGTTTTCTCTGACTGTTTCTAGTTCAAGGGTTGTTCTGATCAAGATTGCAAGGGTAGCTGATAATATTACACATAGGCCACTACCCTAACCATAACATGAATAGTTTGAAAATCAGAATAGTAACCAATAAAAATAACTTTTTGTTAGTCCATTCTTCTGATTAAAACTTTATTGTAGTCATAAGTGTCTCTATTATCTTTCTTCCCAAGGCCAGTACTTGAATCTTGATAAAGATCACAATGGCATGCTCAGTAAAGAAGAACTCTCACGCTATGGAACAGCTACCATGACCAATGTCTTCTTAGACCGTGTTTTCCAGGAGTGTCTCACTTATGATGGAGAAATGGTAGTAGTTTAAATCTGCTGCTATGTTTTAAAAGTTTAGGCTCCCACATTTTCCACAGACCCTTTTCTTGATATGATACAATTTTATTTTTATTTTTTTGAGATGGATAGTGCAGTGGCATGATCTTGGCTCACTGCAACCTTCACCTCCCAGGTTCAAGCGATTCTTCTGCCTCAGCCTCCCAAGTAGCTGGGATTACAGGTGCACACCACCTGTCCAGCCAATTTTTGTATTTTTAGTAGAGTCCCACTAATTTTGTATTTTTGTATTAGAAAAAATACAAAAATAATTTCATATTTTTTTCACCATGTTTGGCCCGGCTGGTCTCAAATTCCTGACCTCAGGTGATCCACCTGCCTTGGCCTCCCAAAGTGCTGGGATTATAGGCATGAGCTGCTCAGCCCAGCATTATTTATATCAGTGTGTTACAGTGTCTTGAAAACGTGTAAACTGATCAAATTACTTGAGATTCAGAGCCTTTGGTCTTAAGGTAAATTCACCTAAAAACAGCTGCATTATGGCCTCAGGGCAAATAGAAAAGATTAATATTTTGTTCATATCATTGTCAGTGCACCTATTGTACATTAGTGTATGCTAATTTAGAAAAAAAAAAAAAAAAGCTGAGGCCAGGCTTGTTGGTTTATGCCTGTAATCCCAGCACTTTGGGAGGCCAAGGCCAGAGAACCACTTAAGGCCAGTAGTTCAAGACAAGCCTGAGCAGTATCTTGAGACCCTGTCTCTACAAAAAAATAAAAGATTAGTTGGGCATGGGTGGTATGTGCCTATAGTATAGCTACTTGGGAGGCTGAGGCAGGAGGATTGCTTGACCCCAGAAGTTTAAGGCTGCAGTGAGCTAGGATGAGGCGGCTGCACTCCAGCCTGAGCGATAGAGCAAGACTCTGTCTCAAAAAAAAAAAAAAGGCTGAAACATTAGTAAATTATACTATTTTCATGTAGATAGTTCTGTCATTAAATTACCAGGTCAAATGCAGTAACACGTATGTCATGATTTAAATCTGAGAATCAGGTGTTATTAGTCTCTAGAAGTGGCTATATGAGCAGCTAAAGATAACTAACATGCACTTGTCCTTTATTATGACAAAGTAAAATACTGGAGAAGGAAAATTCTAAACAGCATTTTAAGATCACCATTTTTTTGCTGTTAAAACACGGGTTAAGAATCTTGATAAATTTCCCAAACCAGTTATGCTTAATAGAAATACTATCATGAGAATGGGGTTTTACATTTTATCATATAGCTTCAATAAGAATTTGCTAAATAACACCATTATTAACAGCAAAAGAGGGGAAAAGGCACAGAAAGTCAAGTCTACTTTGTAACTCCCATAGCTGTAAACGATAGACAGTGAGGAGCCTGTAGTATTAATATAATGATTACTGGTGAACAAAGAAAATCAGAGGCTGCAACTATGGATGAAGTCAGATCACAATCTGCATTCTTTAACTCTTTAGTGCAATTAATACAAAAAGGAACTTTCCTAAAAATATAAAATTTTTATCTAAGGGAGAATCTCCCAATTACTTTACTACTTTTTACCATTTTTAAAAAAAATCTATGAGTATCCTGATTGTTTTTTTCTTTTTTGTTTTTGAGAGGGAGTCTCTGTTGCCCAGACTAGAGTGCAGTGGCGTGATCTTCCACCTCCCGGGTTCAAGCAATTCTCTGCCTCAGCCTCCGGAGCAGCTGGGATTACAGGCACACACCACCACACCTGGCTAATTTTTGTATTTTTAGTAGAGACGGGGTTTCACCATAGGCTGGTCTTAAACTCCTGATGTCGTGATCTACCCGCCTCAGTCTCCTAAAGTGCTGGGATTACCACGCCTGGCCAAGTATCCTGTTTTTATAAGGAAGGCTTTCTGTTCTCTTCATGTCTTTCTGGCCTTTACATTTTGCCTTTTAATGGATGAGTGAGAATAGTGTCAGCTTACTGTAGAATGTCTGGCAATCTCAAGACAGCTTCTTACTGGAAATCATCTGAATTAAAAATTTTTAACTATTTCAGAATAGCAATTTAAGTATACTATTCTGTTCATTTCAGATAAAAACTTTTGTTTTTCAAAATAACAGCACCAAAAAGAAGATAAAAGTTTATAGCTTAGTCACTGTCTTACCTGTTTCAAAAGTGTAATAAGCAGGATGCAGTGGCTCATCCCTCTAATCCCAGCAGTTTGGGAGGGCGAGGCCAGATGACTGCTTGAGTCCAGGAGTTTGAGACTAGCGTGGGTAATATAGGAAGACCCCATCTCTACAAAGAATTCAAAAAATTATCCAGGTGTGATGGCATGCTACCTGGGAGGCTATAATGGGAAGTTGCTTGAGCCTGGGAGATATAGGTTGCAGTTAACACTGCACTGCAGCCTTTTTGATAAAGTGAGACACTGTCTCAAAAACAAGTATAATGAAAGAAAATTACCAGAGTTTAACACAGCAAATCTCTCGTTTAAATTAAAAAAAAAATGAACTAGGGCTGGGCACAGTGGTGCATGCCTATAATCCCAAAACTATGGGAAGCTGGAACAGGTGAGTCACTTGAGGTCAGGAGTTTTGAGACCAGCTTAACCAACATGGCAAAATCCTATCTCTACTAAAAATATAAAATTAGCTGGACATGTTGGTGTGCACCTGTAGTCCCAGCTATTTGGGAGGCTGAGACAGGAGAATCACTTGAACCAGGAGGCAGATGTTTCAGTGAGCCGAGATTGTGCCACTGCACTCCAGCCTGGGCGACAGAGCAAGACTGTCTCAAAAAAAAAAAAAAAAAAAAAAGTCCTAAAAACTGTCTTGTACAGCTTACATTTAGAATTCCTAGAAACCAATATTAAGTATATGAATGGATTTATCATTTCATAACTTAGGGAAAAAGATTAAATTTGCCACCTTTGATTGCAAAATAGCTTTAGGTCATAAGATAGTCACCTGAAAAGTTTAATTTCAACTAAGGCCTCTAATGAACATTATTTTCTGTTCTATAGGACTATAAGACCTACTTGGACTTTGTCCTTGCATTAGAAAACAGAAAGGAACCTGCAGCTCTACAATATATTTTCAAATTGCTTGATATTGAGAACAAAGGGTATCTGAATGTCTTTTCACTTAATTATTTCTTTAGGGTAAGTCATTTGCATAAGTGAGTCATTGTTCCCTTAAGACATGTTATATCATTTGGTTTAAATTAACTATTTAGTAACCATTTTACCTAACTTGGGAATTTTAATTTTTTTCCTTTTTTGAGCCAGGGTCTAGCTCTGTCGCCCAGGCTGGAGTGCAGTTGCACGATCGTAGCTCACTGTAACCTCCAAATCCTGGGCTCAGGCAGTCTTCCCACTCAGTCTCTCTAATAACTGGGACCACATGCCTGTCATCCCAGCTACTCAGGAGGCTGAGGCAGAAGAACCACTTGAACCCAGGAGGTAGAGATTGCAGTGAGCAAAAATCGTGCCACTGCACTCCAGCCTGGGCAGCAGAGCAAGACTCATAAGTATAGAATTTATCACACATTTGTATTTCCAATGGTAGTACAGCCCCTGACATTTATGTATTTTTAAATTCTGCATCTAATCAAATCAGCTTTGATTTAGCTCATTTACATTTTTAATAGGAAAGAAAAAATCTAAAAACAGACTTGATTTCCTTCTGAAATCTGTTATGTAAATGCTTTTATTAAATTTAAAAATCACACCAGGCATGGTGACTCACACCTGTAATCCTAGCACTTAGGGAGGCTGAGGCTTAGACAAACCTATTAAGTGAAAATCCAATCTTAGGAAAATAAATGTGTTTTAGAAAGTAAACACTGAACCTCTTTTTCATAAAGATTCTTTTTCCTTTTTTTTTAAGAGACGGGGGTTTCACTATGTTGGCCAGGCTGGTATCAAACTCCTGACCTCGTGATCCACCCACCTCGGCCTCCCAAAGTGCTGAGATTACAGGCCTGAGCCACCACACCTGGCCTTCATAAATATTTCTTTATAGTATTTTCTACTCTTAGGATATTAAATTGTTTTTAAAAATACTTGAAAAATATTTCATATAGGCATTTTGTCAAAGCTTATTTAGGTTTGGTTATATGGGATAAGGTAATAAGTGTCCAGTGCTGAGCCCTATAATCCTGGGATGTTTATAGAGCGTTCGGACATTAATATCCTAGTGATAAAGTTGGGCCTGGATGATTCACTCTAGATCATACCATTCAAGTCTATTACTATATTAACAGAGCATGTACTCACATTCTTTACTACTTCAAAGAGATTCCTTTATGGATACTCTGATTATTAGTGGTAACACATACAAAGTGGGCATTAGTTAGTTGACTATTCACCAAGAATTTTAAGCTTCACATTTCCCAGTGAATAATGCTCACCTAAAGTATTTTGTAGTCCCACTGGATGACAGCAGTTTTCTTCAGTCATTTTTTTTGTTAATGTTTATAAAAAGGAAGAGTTTCTCTATTTCTTGTATTACGTAGAAAGCAAAATGTAGGGTAGGAACAGAAACAACAGATTGGGGATCTTAAGAGAATAGTGAAGCAGGAATGTAACATTAATGGAAAGTGAAAGGTCAAACAGAATAATTGTGAAGCCATGTTGAGGGCCCATTTGAGGTTGGAGAACATTCCTATGTGGAAGCAGCAATCTGTAGTCTTATTTTTTTTTCCCTGAAGTTCTCAATAGTTAAGATATAGGTCTAGAAAGGTCAGTACACTAATCAAGAATTTAGGTTTTGGCCGGGCGTGGTGGCTCACACCTGTAATCCTAGCACTTTGGGAGGCCGAGGTGGGTGGATCACCTGAGGTCAGGAGTTCAAGACCAGCCTGACCAACATGGTGAAACCCCATCTTAAAAAAAAGAAAAAAAAAGAAAGAAAGAAAAAGAATTTAGGTTTTGCTGACTAATCTGGAATAAGATCAAGAAAGATAGAAAGATTGGCAAGAGAGAATGATGAGGTTTGTGGTCTGATAAGAAAGGAAGTATTAGTAGAAATGGGTTGTGGGGCAAGAGAGAGGATGTTGTATATTTCATTTTTTACTTACAGATCTATTTCTACTAAATACAGGCTATACAGGAACTAATGAAAATCCATGGACAAGATCCTGTTTCATTTCAAGATGTCAAGGTTATCTTTTCCTTTAATTTACATATTACCAGATAATTATGAGATAATCATTTGTATTACATAAAATTTTATATGAAAGCATCTAATGAAGTACTATATTGAATCAAGTATTTGCTGTTATTTGTTCTGAAATGATATTTAAATCATTGCAAACTGAGACCACATTTGGACTAATTATTTATATAGCTTATAATTTTAGTATTGTCATTATGTTCTCACTGGAAGCATTCATTTTCATTGAAAATTAAGAGTCAGGCCGGACACGGTGGCTCATGCCTGTAATCTCAGCACTTTGGGAAGCTGAGGCAGGTGGATCATCTCAGGTCAGTAGTTCAAGACCATCCTGGTCAACATGGTGAAACCCTGTCTCTACTAAAAATGCAAAAATTAGTGGCGGGCGTCTGTAATCCCAGCTACTTGGGATGCTAAGGCAGAAGAATCGCTTGAACCCAGGAGGCGGAGGTTGCAGTGAGCCAAGATTGCACCACTGCACTCCAGCCTGGGAGACAGAGGGAGACTCTGTCTCAAAAAAAAAAAAGAAAAGAGAAGGAAGAGAGTCAGTAGAGTCTATATCCTATAGCAGTCTATTCAACTGTAAACTGAATTTTTACCTTGGAAACTGCTTAGGTTCAGGCACTTTTTTTTAGTATGCTACCTCAAAGAGCCTGCTCACTTTGATACTAGATTAAAGGAGATACAAATTTAAATAAATTTGTAGTAAAATGACAAATTTTATAGTAATTTTACTACAAAAAGAATACAAAACATGTACTAATTCCTTGTAAACATCTATGTTGTACACTTCATAATATAGAAGTTTTCTATATGTTCCAGTAAGTTTTAGCACAATTTAGCTTCTTTCTGGATAACTAATGTATATCCATAAATAACTCCTCTCTCCCATCCTAGTAAAATGTTGACATCAATATTGGAAATGAAGCTGTCACTATCTCTGAAACATTTAAATGGTTTTGTTTTTTGTTTTGTTGTTTTTGAAACGGAGGTTACTGCAACCTCTGCCTCCCAGGTTTAAGCGATTCTCCTGCCTCAGCCTCCTGAGAAGCTGGGATTACAGGCACGGGCCACCACGCCCAGCATATGGCTAGTTTTTAGTAGAGACAGGGTTTCACCATGTTGGTCAGGCTGGTCTCGAACTCCTGACCTTGTGATCTGCCTGCCTCGGCCTCCCAGAGTGCTGGTATTATAGGCATGAGCCACTGCAACCAGCCCTTAAATGTTAAATTAAGCTGAATTGTTAGCTAAAAAAATTAAACCAAACCCTTGTCAGTCAGGTGTGGTGGTATGCGCCTGTAATCCCAGCTACTCAGGAGGCTGAGGCAGGAGAATGGCTTGAACCTGGGATGTGAAGTTTGTGACAAGCCAAGATCACGCCACTGCACTCCAGCCTGGGCAACAGAGTGGCACCGTCTCAAAAAAAAAAAAAAAAAAAAAAAAAAACTGGACAAAACCTTGTTTCACCACTTTTAGAAGGCAACAGAAAAATATGTAAGAAATTAGTTAACGAGCCCTGTGAAACAAAAAGATGCTAGGATAACAAAACTCAAAGCAAAAAAAAAAAAAAGAAAAAAAAAAGAAATTAGTTAACGTGCAGTCCCAGCACACTGCATTAGATAGTTCTGCCACTAATTACCTATGTAGCTGGATTAGATTAGATGCTGAGCCTTGGTTTCTTCATCTATAAAATGAAGGATAATTATCACATACTTAAGGAATTACCCAATAAAATTTTGTGATTGTAGGTAGAGAAAAGGAAATTGTCTCTCTGTTAAATGGAAATGAATAAAAGTAGAACAGCCCGGGCGCAGTGGCTCACGCCTGTAATCCCAGCACTTTGGGAGGCTGAGGCGGGTGGATCATAAAGTCAGGAGATTGAGACCATCCTGGCTAACACAGTGAAACCCCGTCACTACTAAAAATACAAAAATTAGCCAGGTGTGTTGGCTCGTGCCTGTAGTCTCAGCTTTGGGAAGCTGAGGCAGGAGAATCCCCTGAACCCCGGAGGTGGAGGTTGCAGTGAGCTGAGATCGTGCCACTGCACTCCAGCATGGGCGACAGACTGTCTCCAAAAAAAAAAGTAGAAAAAAAATTTACATAAGCCCCAAGGGGCAGCCCTCAATTTTATTCCTCTGTACTTCAGTGGATGCAAACAGCCCACAACACCGTGTGTAACAGAAATTAAGTGGATTACATTTCATTGTATTTTTTTGTCTCTTGCAGGATGAAATCTTTGACATGGTAAAACCAAAGGATCCTTTGAAAATCTCTCTTCAGGATTTAATCAACAGTAATCAAGGAGACACAGTTACCACCATTCTAATTGATTTGAATGGCTTCTGGACTTATGAGAACAGAGAAGCTCTTGTTGCAAATGACAGTGAAAACTCTGCAGACCTTGATGATACATGATCTCTGAAAGACTAGACTGTCTTCAGTAAGAGATACTTGAATGCTGCATGTAAAGCCTTTAAAGCAAAATCCTTAGAAATGGTCAAAATAAAACACTTGATATGCCTAGAGAACACAGCAAATGTTTGGGTTACTGGAATTTTGGTTACAATAGTTTAGAAGCAATAGGACCACATATTGCTTGTTAGGAGAGGTGGTAAGTTCTGGTTCCTTTTAGCTCAAAGGATTTGCTGTAGGTAGATGATATTCAGTTTAAATCTGTATAATCTTCAGAGATGAAGTTTCCATGGAATTTTTCTGACATTAGTCATACAGAATGTGAATATTTGAATGACAGTGCATATACATATACATATATATATATATATATACACACACATACACATATATATATAATCTCAAAGATTACAAGACTTTCTCATTCATTCGAGTAGAGCCATTGCATTTCTGAGTTAGGATTAAGACATTTTTTTTTTGAGAGGGTTCAGGCAATTCTCCTGCCTCAGCCTCCTGAGTAGCTGGGAAGTGAGGCATGCACTACCATGCCCAGCTAATTTTTGTATTTTTAGTAGAGGTGGGGTTTCACCATGTTGGCCAGACTGGTCTCAACCTCCTGACCTCAGGTGATCTGCCCACCTTGGCCTCCCAAAGTGCTGAGATTATAGGCATGAGCTACTGTGCCCAGCCTTGTTCTTTCTTTTAATAGGATGTTTTAATAAAATGTATTCAAACTAATATTTTACTTTCATGAAAATCATTGGTATAAAAAATTTGTCTAGTTTTCTTAATCAATACCAGAGTTACATTTTACAAAACTTAATTCCAAGCCTGGGCAACATGGCAAAACCAAGTGTCTACAAGAAATAAAAAACATTGGTTGGGCATGGTGGTGTGAGCCTGTAGTCCCAGATCCTTGGGAGGTTGAAGGGGGAGGACTGCTTAAGCCCAGGAAGTCGAGGCTGGAATGAGTTATGACTGTACCACTGCACTCCAGCTTGGGCGACAGAGTAAGACCCTGTCTCAAACCAAACTTCATTTTAAGAATTTTTGTTAAAGAATTTATGTTAATTCAAGGTAAAGACTTCAGTTATACATTACATTTCGTTTTTATGAGATGCTAAAAGATTAGAATAAGGTAAACTATCATGAACTATGATCCAGAAGGAACTGGATTTTTTTTTTTTTTGAGAGTCTTGCTCTGTTGCCCGGGCTGAAGTGCAATGGCACAATCTCGGCTCACTCCAACCTCTGCTTCCCAGACTCAAGCGATTCTCCTGCCTCAGCCTCCTAAGCAGCTGGGATTACAGGCACCTGCACCATGCCTGGTTAAAATTTTTGTATTTTTAGTAGAGATGGGGTTTCACCATGGTGGCCAGGCTGGTCTTCAACTCCTGACCTCGTGATCCGCCCACTTTGGCCTCCCAAAGTGCTGGGACTACAGGCGTGAGCCACCACACCTGGCCGTAACTGGAAGTAGGAAAAAGTGAGTGAAAGAGGCTTAAAATAAGACAAACCATTGAATACATTTATGGGAAATTCTATAGTTTGCATAAACAAAGTATAAAGTTAAGGCACAGTGATTAACTGTATTTATAAACATTATAAAGTAGCCACTATTGGACAAGTACCAAAAGTAAAATTCAAGAAACGAAACCTTCAAAAATCACTACTTCCTTTTACAATCATAACCTTTTCTAGGCAAACTCTTTAGATACTAGTACCTCTAGGGAGAGAGGATTCAGATCACTTTTAGACACACCTACCTTCACTTGATTACCAAATAAATATCTGTGAGTAAGGTACTATCTCGAATGAAGTGAAAAACAAATTAGAAGGAAAAGGTCAGGTTAGCATGTTTTAGAGCTATTGGTAAACTATAACTCATGGGACATTATATAATCAAAAGATTAATCTTTTTTTTTTGAGATGGAGTTTTGCTCGTTGCCCAGGCTGGAGTGCAATGGTGTGATCTCAGCTCACCGCAACCTCTGCCTCCCGGGTTCAAGTGATTCTCCTGCCTCAGTCTCCTCAGTAGCTGGGATTACAGGCATGTGCCACCACACCCAGCTAATTGGTATTTTTAGTAGAGACAGGGTTTCTCCATGTGGGTCAGGCTGGTCTCAAACTCCCAACCTAAGGTGATCTGCCCACCTCAGCCTCCCAAAGTGCTGGGATTATAGGCGTGAGCCACTGCGCCTGGCCAAGATTAATCTTTTAAGCACTAAGTTATAAAGGGTTTGCCCCCATGAATAAAAAGATTACCATCACTTACTCTGAACCACCATTCCATGAAACCATGTAGCTGAACACTCCTAATGAAAAGTTTAATTATCCTTCCTAATTTCTTCAACCTGTAGTTGAATAACTCAGTTCATGTTCATTGACACAGATTTCCATTACAGACCCAAAGAAAGTATTGATGTTACTTTCTTTGGCCCTATATTTTATATAGATATAAGACTGAAAACTTAATGCTGTTTAGAAGGCTATTAACAAATAACTATTAATTTCTAAAAGCTTTAAGTTTCTGAAAAAGGCTTTTAAGATCAAAATTTATGAAACAATCCACACATTCTTCCTCACCCACATTTAATTATAAATCAATGTTATGCTGATAAAAGGTTCTATACACACATTTAGAAGTACTTTTTTTTTTTTTTCAAGACAGTCTCCCTCTGTTGCCCAGGCTGGAGTGCAATGGCGCAACCTCAGCTCACTGCAACCTCCACCTCCCTGGTTCAAGTGATTCTCCTGTCTCAGTCTCCTGAGCAGCTGGGATTACAAATATGCACCACCATGCCTGACTAATTTTTGTATTTTTGTAGAGATGGCATTTCATCACGTTGGCCAGGCTGGTCTCAAACTCCTGACTTCAAGTAATCTGCCCGCCTTGGCCTCTCAAAGTGCTGGATTACAGGCGTGAACACCGCACCTGGCCATATTTAGGAATATTTTCAAAATAAGCTTTACAATATATATCTTTATAAGGCTTACAAATAACCAAGTAGGTAGAGGAGTGGCCAACCACGTTCAAGTAAACTATCCAGTCTTTACTGTTGCTACTTCTAAACGATGAATGACGGGTAATTTCATTAGGCTATCATTGCACCTTATACAGTATCTATTAGCTCCTGATGGATTAAATCTATACTTGTCCCACTAACCCCAACTCCCTCAAACCACTTTTCTGTAAGATTAACACTGAATGGATAATATAACCAGGATGCCACATGGATAATCACGAGGTATTACCATTTGAATACAAATAACATTAATAAATCTATTCCATAAGTAGTGGTAGTGTTTTTAACATTATGTTTAAAGCTAGTTATTTGAGTCCTGAAAAAGAATACAAGATTAAGTGGCTTGCATTAAAAAATGGAAGCCTATCTTAATATCTGGTGTTATAAATGCAGATTCTTCCATAAAACAGTTTTTCTCAATGAAAGAAAATGCAAAGTGCTTCCATCTTGCTCCTTTTATTATATGGTAAAGCATCCTTAGTGTGAAATTAATGGTTAGATATAAAAATGCACAGCATAACATGAGAAAATCTAGGAGAAAATATCCTCATTTCAATCTGAGACTGGGATTATCAATTCCAATTAGACTTAATCAGCAACTTACCTTTTTTTTAAAAAACAAATGCACAAATGACAGGCTTGATAATTTAACTCTTCTTAACAATTAAGGCTCTAAGACATCCTTAACTTTTTTAAAAGATCATTTGAAAACCAAAGCACTAGTTCTATGCACAGTAAAAACAGTACAAATATCTGAATTTCAGATCTGGCTTTGGCTAGATAGAGCCTAAATATGAAGAAACATTTCCCCTTTCCAGATATTTTAATAATTTAAAATATAAATAATTGTATTAAGTCCCACTGAATAAAGAATGTGGAAGTTTCCAGTATTCAAAAAAAAAAAGAGTTTGAAGCTTGATAGTCATTTCATTTTATGGTGGGACAGAGACTGGATTTTGCTTGCTTTCCATAATTACTTCACTGTCTCCTTCCATTTCAAAATTGAGATTCACAAATGAGCTGGATACCACTGTCTCTGGTTGATCTGTCTGAACAATGGAATCAGTCTGCAATTTATTCTGTTGGTATTGTCTTTCTGCTTCCTCAGACATCCTGTTTTCTTCTTCTTCTTCTTCTTCCTAAAAAAGAGGAAACATTAAGAATAGTTGAAATATGAAGGTATATAGTGCTGTTTCCCCGCTGTCAGCTTTTGTTTAAAAAAAGAAAAACAAACATTAGTGTCACGTTCAATTCAGTTTGGTCCAATTAAGACATAGTATCCCTTCTGCTCTCAAAATTAAATAACTACAGTAAAACATTTTAAGGAAAGTAGTTTTGTTGTTGTTGTTGTTGTTGTTTTGAGACACAGTCTCTCTCTGTCATCCAGGCTGGAGTGCAGTGGCTCACTGCAACCTCCACCTCCCAGGCTCAAGCAATTCTCTTGCTTCACCACACCCAGCTAAGTTGGCCATGGTGGTCTCAACCCTGACCTCAAGTGATCTGCCCACCTTGGCCTCCCAAAGTGGAATTACAGGTGTGAGCCACCGTACCCGACCTGAAAGTGGTTATTTTTAAAAACAGCATCCAGCACTACGTCACTCAGATGAGACCTGAATTAATTTTAACAAGGACTGTATTTCTTTCATTTTAAGTCTAAGCTAAATAAAAAGTTAGCTTCAACTGTATCACTTCAATTGTAGGGTGCCAACCTATTCAATTGAATAGGCTGGTTCATTTACTAAATGATATACAGCATAGTTTTCCCACAAGCACCAATTACACAGATAAGGCAGTACCTACCCCCAAGAAGTTTACAATTTAGTAGGGAAGTTAAGACAGGTAAAAATCCTATTAAGACAGATGTAGAGATTTTGAAAGGGTAAATAATTTCTAATTGCACAACTACTAAATTCATTGAGGAGGCAGCATTTGTATTGGACCCTGCAGAACGAGTAGTCAGCACACAGTGAGTAACCCCAGAGGATTACTCTGGGGTTTGCTTGACAGTACAGTGACCATTTAGGAGGTGAGTATAATAGTCCAGATGAGGCAATGAGGCTCTAAGTAAGGCTTACAGTGTTAAGAAATACTTATTTGTTCATAAAACATGTTTGAAACCATACAACAAATGTTAAGTCAGCTAACCTTTCCAGCCTCATGTCCAGCCACTCCCACACTGTACCTTATGCTCCAGTGATAAGAAACTATTATATTTTTGCCATTTCCTCAACCACACAATGTACCTTCATGTCTCTACATTCTAGCTTTACCTGAATTGGTGCCCTCTAATTGCTTGAAGAATAACAGATTCCAATATTTGTTGTGCTCACCAATATACACTAGGTGCTATTCTTAACATTTTATATAATGGATTTAATCTGTAGAGCAGCCCTGGAGCATGGATGCTGCAATTCTCCTCATTACAAAGATGAAGAGATTGAAGCTTACAGAGGGGTTAAGTGTTTTGTCCAAGGTTACAAAGTTTTAAGTGGCACAACAGATTTTGAATTCAAGCCCTTTGGTTCTTGAGCCCATGCTTTTAAGCACTAAAGGTTTTTTATTCTTTAAGACTAAATTCACTTCACTCTCACCTTAAGACCTCACTACTTTTAAACTGCCCTCAAATTTTGTGCATTAACACCTAGCACATACACATTTCTCATATTTAATTTTTTTTTTTGAGACAAGAGTCTTGCTCTGTTGCCCAGGCTGGAGTGCAGTGGCATGATCTCAGCTCACTACAACCTCTGCCTCCCGGGTTCAAGCAATTCTCCTGCCTCAGCCTCCCGAGTAGCTGGGATTACAGGGGCCTCCCACCGTGCCCAGCTAATTTTTGTATTTTTAGTAGAGATGGGGTTTCACCATCTTGGCCAGGCTGGTCTTGAACTCCTGACCTCGTGATTCACCTGCCTTGGCCTCCCAAAGGCTAGGATTACAGGTGTGAGCCACCGCACCCAGCCTCTCATAAATTTTTACGTGTCAAACCCACTCCACTTTTCCTACATCCAGTCCATGTGCTCTAAGTATCTTGTTTCTTCATCCTAGAATGATAATCCAAAGAGAGGTGTGTGAAGGTTAGATAATGTATATAAGGCATCTCACATAGCACTAAGACAATGAAATCTAGCATGGTTTTGCACACAGATCACAGGGAAATTCCAGTTCTAAAGAATTCCAAAATGTATGTTATTTAGATGAAATAAATTAGGCCGGGTGTGGTGGCTCACACCTGTAATCCCAGCACTTTGGGAGGCCGAGGCAGGCAGATCACCTGAGGTCAGGAGTTCAAGACCAGCCTAGCTAACACGGTGAAAACTCCTTTCTACTAAAAGTACAAAAATATTAGCTGAGCATGGTGGTGTGTGCCTGTAATCCCAGCTACTCAGGAGGCTGAGGCAGGAGAATCGCTTGAACCCAGCGGGCAGAGGTTGCAGTGAGCCAAGATTGCGCCATTGCACTCCAGCACTCCAGCTTGAGCAACAAGAGCAAAACTGTCTCAAAAAAAAAAAGATAAAAGAAATTAATGACTCTAGAATGAAACGCCTAGCACAAGAGAGCTATATGTTGGGCAGTTAGAAAATACATATGCTCATTATGCAATCCATGAAGTCCACGGCAAACCAAACTGAATCAAGAAAATGTAAAAAGGAGGCATACCTCTTTCTTCATCCGGTAATACTCATCAATGGCATATTGGTACTTTGGGGTGCTGATACCCAAAACAGACGCAATCTTCTCTCCAAGGAAGTCACACACTGAAGATACAAAAGTTAAAAGACAAATAATTCTATAAACATTCCTTGAGCACTTTCTATGAGTAAGACACTGTAGGAATACAAAAGTTACTGTTCCTGCTCCCAAGGAGATTATAAAAACCCAATATCTCTCTTCTATATATTTTCCCTGATTTCTTCAATAAGTATTGGTGGCTTCAGAGCTCCCAACAAGTCTTTTCAGATCTGTATTAGAACACTTATCACTAGGAATATCTGTTATATGTCTATTTCTTTAAGAAAAATGTATATGCTGGCCGTGGTGGCTCATGCCTATAATCCCAGTACTTTGGGAGGCCGAGGCAGGCAGATCACACGAGGTCAGCAGTTCAAGACCAGCTTGGCCAACATGGTGAAACCTCATCTCTACTAAAAATACAAAAGTTAGCTGGGCATGGTGGCAGGTGCCTGTAATCCCAGCTACTCATGAGGCTGAGGCAGGAGAATAGCTTGAAACTGGGAGGCAGAGGTTACAGTGAGCCGAGATCACACCACTGCACTCCAGCCTTGGTGAAACAGCGAGACTCTGTCTCAAAAAAGAAAAATGTATACTCAGAAAGATGGGATATTACTGGGCTGGAGGAGGGGAATGGCTTGTATTATAACACTCACTGAGTGCCTACTATGTGCCAGGCACTGTGAAAGGTTAGGCAGAGAGAGTTAAAGAACTTACCCAAACTGATAAAGCAGATCCAAAGTTCAAAGCTAGGTCTGAATCTAAAGCTCATGGTCTTTCCATTACACCAACCTGTCTAGCATATAGTGAGTGCTCAGTAAATGTTTGTTGAATCAATTACTATTCACAATTAGCCCTAATAAAAAGCAGAAAGTGATAAAAAGCTATGAGGGAGTTAAAAATGGAAGCAGAAGAAAGCTTTATAATTTAAAACTTATAAATTAGCATTAGGTTATAAGTTGGTAATTCATTTCCTTCAAATATGACTTAGTCATATCTCAATTTAAGAAATATTAATGAAATAAAAATATAAAGCAGCTATAATACAGGCTTTAGAATAAGCAGTGAGACAGAATGAGAATTATATCAACTGGAAACCAAATGACAAAGTAGCAAAATAGCTGGTAAAGGGTTTAAGAACTTGAAAACCATATCTAAACTAATATAGTCATTTTTCATTCCTTAAAAAAAAACATCCTGCAACCTGAAGAATGTTCTAATGTGAATACAAGTTAGGTTACTATCTCCCAAGCTAGCTACCTCCTGAGGACAGCGATTAAGTCCCTCATGTTTCTCCTTCAGTTTGGAAACATCCCATTTAGCCAAGCTCCTGTTGTTGAAGCATATTACAGCAATTAAATAATATTCAAGCAGAAAAGCAATACCTGAAAGGGTTGATGTAGCAGCCCGAAGCATGTAAAACCATAAGTAAGGGCCCCAGGTAAGTTTTGTCTGCAACAATAAATCAGGTTAGCAACATTCATACCTAAATTCATTCCATATATTTGGGCCAGAATGAAGTAGTCAAATATTTGGCAGGCACCAAGAATATTCCGTAGGCAGTACTACAAACAGACTGCAATCCAATCAACAATTTAAAATCTTTAGAGTTAAAATTCCACAAAGATATTTTATATTCACCCATTTAACTACCACCATCTGAAGCCCATAGAAGAACCAAAAAAAGATGCAACCGCTGAAATGGAGTTGGTAATTGCAGTCTGGATTATTTAATGAGTTGATAATCCAGAGCCTTCCATTCTCCTGTCTTCCTGCGTTTTTGTCTCCACTACTTATAAACACAACACCAGAGAGGGTGTTCAGTCAATAGAAAGAAACTTAAGGACACCATCTGACATACTTGTGCTACAGTGGGGAAATTAAGGTTCAGAGAAATTAAGCAGGATATGTAAGGGCACATCAAATGACCTTTTAATGGTGGGAAAATAAGGGACAAATAAGTGGCAAGATAAGTTTTGTCTGTTTCCTTTAGTCTTAAAAAAAGGACTATACCATAGAACCCAAAACAAGCTCAGTGCATATTTGGTAAATCAGGGCCACTGGCAGAATGCAATCCATAATGCACACCTCTATAGTTAACCTTGGTTCTGCAATTCCACATGAATTTTGTGAAACCTGCCACACAGATGTTATCTGCCTCTCTAGATAAAGCTAGTGATAAAGGCATGCTTCATTGTACCAAAACTTTTGTTTATCAAAAGAAAACATAGTATAAAGCCTTGCATGAATCAAATGCATTAATAATTGTTTTTGGTTTTTTTAAGACAGAGTCTCTGTCACCCAGGCTAGAGTGCAGTGGCACAATCTCGGGTCACTGCAACCTCTGCCTCCTCCCAGGTTCATGCGATTCGTGTCTTAGCCACCTGAGTAGTTGGGATTACAGATGTCAATTGCACTAATTTTTGTATTTTTAGTATAGATGAGGTTTCGCCATGTTAGCCAAGCTAGTCCCAAACTCTGGGCCCCATGTGATTCACCCACCTCAACCTCCCAAAGTGCCAGGATTACAGGGGTGAGCCACTGCACCTGGGCAATAATTGTTTTAATATTGCTTCCAAGGAGGGGAGAAAGAGAAAAACTTGTCCATCACCTTCTTACATATACTAATACGGACATTAAAAAGGTAAACACAAGAATATCTGTTAAGACTGAGTGGACGGGTGAAAACAGAAATCAACATATAACACAGCAGTGCCATAAAAAGTACATATGCCAATTTCTGTAATACTGTGCCTGAGAAGACAAGCAAGGTAGCTCCATTGTCTCTACTTATTCAAGAATCAGTGTCCAAGCAAACAGATTCAACCAAGAAAATACTATACATTACTGACTCCCTGGATAAAATCCGCTATATATTCTATATTCAGAGCAGGAGGGACCTTTTATGTGGGACAAGGGTTACTTCAGGAGCTCCATTTAAGATGCTCTGATCTTATGGTTTACAGCAAATGAAAACAGTGGCCAAAGTATAAGGAAAGGAATCAATTTCGATAATACATAATATGTGATAAGGCCAAGAAACTATTTAGCAAAGGACTAGGCATGCTTCAGAGGAAAGTATGCAGTTCAACAACACAGGTTTAAACTGTGTGGCTCAACATACACACGGATTTTTTTTTTCCAATAAATATATTGCAAACGTTTTGAAAATTTGTGACAATTTTAAAAAACTCAGAGGAACGTATAGCCTAGAAATATTTAAAAAATCAAGAAAAGAGTATGTCATGAATGCATATGTAGATACTAGTTTATCATTTCTCACCATAAAATATATGTAATTTTTCATTTTATAATAGTTATGAAAACTTTTTTACACAAACAGACCATACATGGTGCCATTTGCAGTTAAGAGAAATACACTCAAACATAAGGATACAATGTTAAATCATAACTACATGAAATTAACTGTAGTACATACTATACTACTATGATTTCTTCTCCTTCTGCTATTGCAGTGAGCTCAAGGGTTGCCAGTATCTGGTTAAAATGCCACGTGCCACTAATCATCTCTATGTGAGCAGTTCATCTCTCCAGTAAATTGCAAATCACAGTACAACTTGATCTCTTGTGGTTCTTACAGATTTTTCAACATGTTTAGTACAACACTACAAACTTTAAATAATACCACAAGATTCATACAAAGTGCCACAGTGATGCTGGAAGTGCTCCCAAGAAGCAGGAAGCAGTCATGACATTACAAGAAAAAGTTGAATTGCTTAATATATACCATAGATTGAGGTCTGCAGCCACAGCTACCTGTCATTTCAAAATAAATGAATCCAGTGTAAGGATCATTGTTAAAAAAAAAAAAAAGGAAATTTGTGAAGTTGTTCCTGCAGCTATGCCAGTAGGCATGAAAATCTTGCGCTTTTTGCAAAATCTCTCCCTTTTCTTTTTTTTGAGATGGAGTCTCGCTCTGTTACCCAGGCTGGAGTGCAGTGGTGCGATCTTGGCTCACTGTAATCTCCACCTCCCCGGTTCAACCAATTCTCCTGCCTCAGCTGGGATTACAGATGCCCTCCACCATGCCCAACTAATTTTTATATTTTTAGTAGAGATGGGGTTTCACCATGTTGACCAGGCTGGTCTCCAACTCCTGACCTCAAATCATACACCCACCTCAGCCTCCCCAAGTGCTGGGATTATAGGTGTGAACCACCGTGCCCAGCCAACTTTTTTTTTTCTTTGGAGACAGAGTCTCTCTCTGTCACCCAGGCTGAAGTGCAATGGCATGATCTTAGCTTACTGCAACCTCCACCTCCCAGGTTCAAGCAATTCTCCTGCCTCAGCCTCCCGAGTAGCTGGGATTAAGGCGTGCATCACCATGCCCAGCTAATTTTTGTATTTTTAGTAGAGATGGGGTTTCACCATGTTGACCAGGCTGGTCTCCAACTCCTGACCTCAAGTGATCCGCCCACCTCAGCCTCCCAAAGTGCTGAGATTACAGGCATGAGCCACTGCACCCAGTCAGCTTTTTATCTTGTATTGAAAATGCAGCTTTTATGTGGCTGCAGGACCTCTTATAAGAAAGGCATAGCTATAGACTCTAATATGATTCAAGAAAAAGCAAAGTTATGACACCTTAAAACAAAAGAAAGGTAAAGCATCTGTGATGATTAATATTCGGTGTCAACTTGATTGGATTGAAGGATGCCTAGATGGCTGGTAAAGTATTGTTTCTGGGTTTGTCTGTGAAGGTGTTGCCAGAGAAGACTGACAGTTGAGTTGGTGGACTCGGAGAGGAAGACCCACCCTCAATGTGGGTGGACACCATCCAATGAGCTGCCAGTGCAGCTACAACAAAGCATCCAGAAGAAAGTGGGATAAACCAGCTTGCTGAGTCTTCTGGCTTTCATCTTTCTCCTGTGCTGGGTGTTTTTATCTGCCTGCGCTCTTGGATATCAGACTCCAGGTTCTTTGGCCTTTGGACTCTTGGACTTACACCAGTGGTTTGCTGGGCAGGGTTAGGGGGGTGGTCTCAGGCTCAGCCACAGACTGAAGGCTACACTGTCGGCTTCCCCGGTTTTGAGGCTTTCAGACTTGGACTGAGCCACTAATGGCTTCTTTCTTCCCCACCTGCAGACAGCCTATTGTGAAACTTTGCCTTGTGATCGTGTGAGCCAATTCTAACAAACACCCTTGCACAGCCTGACCAATATGGTGAAACCCTGTCTCTATGAAAAATATAAAAATTATGCCAGGCATGGTGGCTCACGCCTCTAATCCCAGCACTTTGGGAGGTTGAGGCAAGTGGATCATCTGAGGTCAAGAGTTCGAGACCAGCCTGGCCAACATGGCAAAACCCCACCTCTACTAAAAATACAAAAATTAGCAGGGTGTGGTGGTGCATGCCTGTAATCCCAGCTACTCGGGAGGCTGAGGCAAGAGAAGTGTTTGAACTCAGGAGGCAGAGGTTGTAGTGAGCTGAGATCACACCAGCAATTATATGCACTCCAGCCTGGGCAACAACAACAAAAAAATTGAGGCAAAAAATGAGACCAGATAATTTTGAGTTTTGACTATATTAGAAAAGGCATCAGTCCATTTATATAGGTAACAATGATAATGATATTTTTTAAATATACAGACTTATATGAATATACACATATTTGAGGAATCATAACTGAAACTAAATGAGTAAGAGAATGAGAGAATATATATTTATTCTTCAGGTATATCTAAGGTAAAACTGAAGTGAGTTACTATAAGATTATAAAAAGATCTAGGTCTCTACTTATGCTCTATTAGTTTCATATGCCAGGAGTATTAATCTTAAATCTTTATCTTAAATATCAGCGTTTTAAAAATTGAGTCTGTTTTACAAATCTACTATGTAAATAAAGGAACTTTTCAAAATTCCTTTGTCTTACATATTTATGATGTATTAAAAGGAAACAGAAAATAGTCTGCTCTTGACATTAAGTGAAGTCAGGTCTATCTTGAGTTATTAAAAAGTACTCCAATGGATAAGCATTGGCTGTTGTATTGGTCTTGGCAGGAAACCAAATAATACATTCAAATTGGCTAGTAGTGGTGAGATTTAGGCTATACGCATTAAGAAAAACTTTTTTAAATTGGCTAATAGGATATTATCTACAAAGATGTGGACAGGGTTTCCAACAATGAACAGAATAGTACCCCAGGGCTAACAGCACCGAGAAAACTACTAATACCTCTGCTGTTGTTTAAATGTGTCCCCTAAAAAATGTGTGTTGAAAACTTAATATACCAGTGTTGGGAGATGGGACTGATTGAGCAGTGATTATGCCATGATGCTCCAGCCTCATGAATGGATTAATGCATTATGGAAGTGGGTTTATTACAAAATCATGAGCTCTGTCCCCTTCTCTCTCTGTTTCTCTCTCTGTGTTTCTCTCTCTCTCTCACCCTCTTGCCTTCTGCTATGTTCAATGATGCAGCAAGAAGGCCCTTGCCAGATGCCAGACCCTCAATCTTGGAATTCCCAGCCTGTACAACTGTAAGCCAATAAAGTTTTGTTCTTTATTAATTACCTAGCCTGTGGTATTGTGTTATAGCAGCACAAAATGGACTAACACAAATCCAACATCTGAAGGAGTAAAATGAGAGAGCAGTTACTGGGAACCCCAGGAGAATACCCAAATGGAAAAGGCTTCCCAATTGTAGCTGTGGCCTTAATAGAAAATACAGTTACCCATGGCATATAACAAGGAAGGAATTCCAGAATCTGGATGGTGAAGAGTAAATAACACAGCCTCATTTTATTCTCTGCCCTCTAATTTCCTGCTGGTGGCTTACGTTGGCTAAACTCAATTGAAAGCCAGAGAGGACAAGGGAGTCTACTAATACAGTCCATGCCAAAGTACAATGCAGCATGCAGAGGAGAAGAGAGTAAATCTAGAGGGGCAAACAGAAGCTTCACATGATGCCTCATCCGCAAACACAAGAAAGGAAATGCTGATTAGAAGTAGTTTTATGGTTACCTGCTATCAAAGTGCTCTAACATTAAGATACCAATTATCTGTTAACATACTCCACTATGGTAAAAGATTTTCTACTTAGACAATAAAAAACCTATTTATTGCCACCTATGGAGATTCTGAAATAGGTATTAGAAAAATGATCCATGTAAAACTACTAGAATAAAATGGAGGAAACTACTAGAATAAAACATAGTGGAAAACTACATGACACTGGTCTGGGCAATAATTTTTTGGATTTGACCCCAAAAGCTCAGGCAGCAAAACTAAAACCAGACAAACGGGATTACATCAAAATCAAAAGCTTCTGTACAGTAAAAGAAACAATCAACAAAGTGAAGTGACAAGCCATGGACTGGGAGAAAATACTTGCAAGCCATTCATTTGATAAGGGGTTAACAACCAAAATATGTAAAGAACTCAAGCAACTTAAAAGCAAAAATACAACGTAATTAAAAACTAGGCTAAGGACCCGAACAGATACTTCTCAAGAGAAGACATATGAACAGTCAACAGATAAAAAAAAATGTTTAACATCACTAATCATTAGGGAAAGGCAAATTAAAATCACAATGAGATATCACCACATACCTGTCAGAATAGATATTATCAAAAAGATAAAAGACAACAAATGCTGGCAAGGATGTAGAGAAAAGGGAACCCAGGTTCACTTATTGAAAGGAAATGGAATCAGTATATCAAAGCAATATCTGCACTCCCATGTTTATTACATCATTATTCACAATGGCCACATTATGGAACCAATCTAGGTGTCCATATCAGACGAATGGACAAAGAAAATGTGAAATATATATATACATACACAAAATGAAATATAATTCAGCCTTTAAAAAGAGGGAATTCTGGCCAGGCGCAGTGGCTCACACCTGTAATCCCAGCACTTTGGGAGACCAAGGCAGGTGGATCACGAGGTCAAGAATTCGAGACCATCCTAGCCAACATGGTGAAACACTGTCTTTACTAAAAATACAAAAAATTAGCCGGGCGTGGTGGTGCATGCCTGTAGTCCCAGCTACTCGGGAGGCTGAGGCAGGCAGAGGTTGCAGTGAGCCAATATCGCACCACTACACTCCAGCGTGGTGACAGAGCGAGACTGTCTAAAAAAAAAAAAAAAACAACGGAATTCTGGCCGGGCACGGTGGCTCCTGCCTATAATCCCAACACTTTGGGAAGGAGAGGAAGGGAGGATCACCTGAGGTCGGGAGTTCAAGACCAGCCTGACCAATATGGAGAAACTCTATCTCTACTTAAAATACAAAATTAGCCAGGCATGGTAGGTAATGCATGCCTATAATCTCAGCTACTCGGTAGACTGAGGCAGGAGAATCACTTGAACCCAGGAGGCGGAAGTTTCAGTGAGCAGGATTGTGCCATTGCACTCCAGCCTGGGTAAAGAGCAAAAGTCTGGTTTGTTTTTTTTTTTAAAAAAAGAAGGAATTCTGTCATTTTTGAAACACGGATGAACCTGGAAGGCATTAAGCTAGTGAAACAAGCCAGGCACAGAAAGGCATAACACCACATGTTTTCACTTTTACATGGAATCCAAAACAACTGAACTCATAGAAACAGAGAGCAGAATGGTGGTTACCAGAGGCTGCAGGTTAAGGGGAAATGGGAGATGCTGATCAAGAGCTCAGTGTCACAGTTAGGAAGAGTAAATGGTAAGTACCTCAGGGAACAAATACGTTTACTAAAAACAGAAAAATGATGCAAAAGCCTCTATTATGTATATATTCCAGTAACTATTACATGTCATTTAAATAAAGCTGGCATCAAGATGCTCTTTTACTTCTTTAAACAACACAAGAAAAATGGATTTGAGGCCAGGCACTCATGCTTGTAATGCCAGCACTTTGGGAGGCCAAAACAGGAGGATCATTTGAGCCAAGAAGTCTAAGCCAGCCTGGGCAACATAATGAGACCCTATCTCTACAAAAAAATTTAAAAATCAGCCAGGCATAGCGGCATACATCTGTAGTCCCAGCTACTTCGGGGGGCTGAAGTGGGAAAAGCATTGAGCCCAGGAGGTCAAGGCTACAGTGAGCCATCATCATGCCACTGTACTACAGCCTGGGCAACAGAGCAGGACCTTGTCCCAAAAAAAAGGATTGGAATTCCTATGATTTTCATATTATCAGATAATAGCTTTAATACTTTGCTTCTTATACACTTTTAAAACAAAGTCTACATTAATGAAAAACAAAATTAACAGCCATTTATTGCTGGTGGAAGCTGAAGGAAATGCACGGCAAGTAACACATTTTTATTTAAAGACTATTTTGTCTGAGCACCATTCTGTCTATATATGAGGATCCGAAAAGCAATCAAATACTCAGCTGGCAACTTCCTTAAATGGCATGTAAGATGTGCTTATCTTGCCAGAGAAAAATTGAAAAAACTATTCAGGTCAGAGTCTTTGGTTAGCTTTAAAAATCTTTTCTGAACAGAAATGAGAAAGTTAAATCTGGCCAAAAGAAAAAAAAAAATTCAATGGAAAAATTTCCTGAGTGGCTGAATTAAATCATAATGTATTCAATTAATATTTAGTTTTCCTCCAAAAATATTACAGTTATTTAAGAGAAATAAAACCATTTGGAAGTTTACTTTATGAATATAATTCTACATTAAGCTACAGCATTAAAAACAACAAAAACTATGGTAAAGGACTAATATTAACATGGGCATGCATTAAAAAATAAACCAAATGAAGTCATTTACAATTCAGGCAGCTATAAAAAATATCAGAGAAATAAATTACATCTCTTTTTGATAAAGACTTAAGTAATCATTAATTTAGTCAACATGGATACTCTTGTTTCCTAATTATAAATTCTTCATGAATTGTATTGGTTTTTCTGTGAAATTTTTACTTAGAATTCAAATGTTCTCTCTCAGCTTTAGGCTGAGTTACAACACAAAGCTACCAACTGACAATATTGTAGTGTGTGTGCGTGTGTGTGTGTGTGTGTGTGTGTGTGTGTGTGTGTGTGTGTAGACAGAGTCTTGCTCTTTTGCCCAAGCTGAAATGCAGTGGCTCAATCTCAGCTCACTGCAACCTCCACCTCCCAGGTTCAAGCAATCCTCTGGCGTCAGCCTCCCAAGTAGCTGGTATTACAGGTGTGCGCCACCACACCCAGCTGATTTTTGTATTTTCAGTACAGATGAGGTTTCACCCTGATGGCCAGTCTGGTCTCAAACTCCTGACCTCAAGTGATCTGCCCACCTCGGCCTCCCAAAGTGCTGGGATTACAGATGTCAGCCACTGTGCCCGTCCCACTGCACTCTTGAAGGCATGAAGTACCAAAAGGGAAATTTTTTTTAAGGCAGAGTCTTGCTCTGCCGTCAGGCTGGAGTACAGTGGGGTGGTCTCTTCTCACTGCAACCTTTGCTGTCCGGCTTCAAGCAATTCTCTTGCCTCAGCCTCCAGAGTAGCTAGGACTACAGGCTCATGCCACCAAGCCCAGCTCATTTTTGTATTTTAAGTTAGAGACGGGGTTTCACCATGTTGGCCAGGCTGGTCTCACACTCCTGGCCTTAAGTGATCTGCCCACTTCAGCCTCTGAAAATGCTGGGATTACAGGTGAGAGCCACCATGCCTCACCTGTAGAAAAATATAATTTTAAAGCTTTGAAAGAAAAAAAAAAACAGTTTTAAAGCTTTAAACTCTATATTTCAAAATTGGAGTCACAAATCAATTTTATAAACTCTAAAATGATACTAAATCTGGGCAGGACTAAATTTATTTTTTTAAAAAGAAAATAATGCTAAATAGAAACTATGGAGAATATTTATTTATTTATTTACAGACGGAATTTCGCTCTTGTTTCCCAGGCTGGAATGCAATGGTGGGATCTCTGCTTACTGCAACCTCCACCTCCCAGGTTCAAGTAATGCTCCTGCCTCAGCCTCCCAAGTAGCTGCAATTACAGGCACCTGTCCCCACACTCGACTAATTTTTGTATTTCTTTTTTAGTAGAGATGGGGTTTCATGATGTTGGCCAGGCTGTTCTCAAACTCCTGACCTCGAATGATCCACCTGCGTTGGCCTCCCAAAGTGCTGGGATTATAGGCAAGAGCCACTGTGCCTGGCCCAAAAGGGAAAATATAATTTTAATGCTTTAAAATTGATATTTCAAAATTGGAGTCATAAATCAATTTTATAAACTCTAAAATGATACTAAATCTGGGTACAGGAGATCTATTTTTTTAATGATACTAAATAGGAACTATAGAGAAAACTTAAAAATTAAGTTACAGGGTTTCAAACTCAAGTGGAGTTCTAAAATTACCTCAAATGAAAAAAAAATAAGTAAAATTTCTTGTGCTACTTACCATATTTGCTTTATTAACTAGTACTACCATACATGTAAATAGTTCTTAGTCATTTACCTTTTCTTTCTTTTTTTTTTTTGAGACAGGGTCTCACTCTGTTGCCCGGGCTGGAGTGCAGTAGCATGATCATGGCTCATTGCAGCCCTGAATTCCTATGCTCAAGCAATACTCTTGCCTTAGCCCTCCAAAACACTGGGATTACAGGCATGAGGCACTTGGCTGACCAAGTCACTTTTCATGAGTTTTCATAGATATTATCTCATTTAATCTTCAAAAAACCACACATAGATGAGGCAAATCATCTCTCTTTTCTTTATAATCATGGAACTTTAATTACAATGAAAGTTAAGTCTTTGTCAAAGCAAGGTAACTACGACAGGACAGAGCCAGAACTAAAAACCAAGTTTCTGACATCTCATGGTACCTCTCAGTTAAGAAAATATAAACATGTTTCTTATCACTGAGGGGTCTGTTAAACTGCGCTTCAGAATTCAGGGAAATTCTAACATGCATATGCTATATACATGGTCATTAAAGATCTATAATAGCAGGAGGAGCTCTATGGACCCACTTCCCAGTAAAACTGATGAAAATTATAAAAAATAAACATTCAAAGTCCCTGGAAATGGTCCTAATGGCATATAAATGAAGAAACATCTATTCAAGAAAATCTATGAAAATTTGGTAAGAAAAGCAAACATCTGTGGTAACTAAACTAAGACCACTCCCTCCCTCTTATCACCCTCTGCTAAAGTAAGGCAGAAACTGCACTTCAGACTGGTACAGCCACAAATAAAGCGTTCCCCCTCCCCTCAGCTTCCAGTTGGGTTTTCTTTCCAGGAGGAACAGGATATTAACCAGCACTTCTCATCTATTACTGAGGCTAATTTCCAGATAAGTGTGGTTGACACTTCTTTCACCAGACCCCACTCACAGAATGGAGGCTCTACCTTGAGCACAGTACTACTGAGAATACCAGGGCCCTGATTATCTTTATCCAGTTCATAAGGCAGTAGTTCTATGCCAGGAGAGGCCAGTCAAAATTCTTAAAGCTACTGACCCCATCTCCCATAAATGCTCAGCTCCTAAAATGAAGGTGTCATTCAGACAGAAATGAGCTATTGTCCCCACCCCCAACTCCAAAACCCTGGCTCAGAAATTGCCCTGGGTGAAAGGCAGAAGGGCAGGGCTTGGGTGCAGGAAACAGCCAGGACAGGAAACAAAGCAGACAGCTCCTAACCTCTGCCCAAAGAAACTGACTTCATTTGCAACACACCTAGAAAATTCCAAGGCAAAGGTTGTTCTCAAAAACAGTGGAGATTATAGCAAAAGACACAGTGGTCCCCCTTCATCTGCAGGGGCTATGTTCCAAGACCTCCCATGGATGACTGACTGTGGATAATACTGAACCCTATGATCAAGTTAAATTTATAGGTTACCCACAGCAAGAGATTAACAATAGCTAATAATAAAAAAGAACAACTATCACAATACACTGTAATAATAGTTATGTGAATGTGGTCTCCCAAAATATCTTGTTGTTCTGTATTCACCCTTCTTCTTGTGATGCAGGAGGTACAGAATGTGACAGTATGAGATTTTATCATGCTATTCAGAATGGTGATCAACTTAAAATGTATCAACTGTTTATTTCTAGAATTTTCCATTTAATATTTTCAGAGCACAACTGACTATGGGTAACCACAAAAAGCAAAACCACAAAGGGGAGACTACTGTAACTGGAGAAGATTCTTAGATTCAATAAAATACAGGCTATAGGTTAGCTAGTTTGCAGGAAAGAACAGGAGTGGAGAATTGACTTCACTAAAAGAACACAGCAGGAAAAAAACACTAAGAAAAAAAAATTGAAAAAAAAAATTTTTTTTAATGTAAATGCAGCCGGGCACTGTGGCTCACACCTGTAATCCCAGCACTTTGGGAGGCCAGGGTGGGTGGATCACAAGGTCAAGAGATCAAGACCATCCTGGCCAACACGGTGAAACCCTGTTTCTATTAAAAATACAAAAATTAGGTGGGCATGGTGGCATGCCCCTGTAGTCTCGCTACTCAGGAGGCTGAGGCAGGAGAATCACTTGAACCTGGGAAGCGGAGGTTGCAGTGAGCCAAAATAAAAAAGAAAAGTAAAGAAAAGAAAGAAATCTAAATGCTTCTGTAGAAAATATTCAGTTAATCCAAAAGATACCAACAGAAAAGAAATAGCAAAAAGACATGAGACAGAAAATAAAAGGTAAAATGACAGATGTAAATCTAACTAAATCAACATAAAATATGAATGGATTAACAACTGAATTGAAGGACAGAGACTGTTAGATTAGATTAAAAAAACAAGATCCGAAGAGAGAGATCCAAGATGGCCGATTAGCAACAGCTCAGGAATGTAGCTCCCAGTGAAAGCGCAGAAAACGAGTGGACGCCGCACTTTCCGACGAACTTTTGTTGCCCACAGACCGGGAGATTCCCGGCAGAGAAGCCGCACGGGTCGCCAGCGTGACTCTTTTGGCCGGCGCGGCTGTTTTGCCGGTGCCCCAGCGTGGCGCTTCCCGGTGCGGAGTATACGGGACAGACGGGCTCGGCTGGTCCCATCCCCACAAGGAAAACAGCAATTGGAAGCGCTGCAGACTGAGAGTCTCACAGCAAGCACAGCGAACCCGGGAAGGTCCGGCTCTGTGGGGGACAGGCATCCGCCAAAGGAAAACTAAGAAA